>JASDQU010735789.1:203748-236724 GCA_032191745.1 Picea mariana | reverse complement strand
AACCCCTCATGGACATTATCCTAGACACTCCCTTCCCTTTTGGATTGATTCATCCCCCATCCCTTGTCCATGTCCCCTTAGCAGCTGACATCACATTTTATTATTAAAAGATAGAAATACAATTCACATATTACATCACTTTGGTTGTAGCCACACATTATATCTACATAACCATTAATTAATCTAGGGAGTATAGTGTGTATGTTACATTCCCCCTCCCCTACAATTGTACTATGTCCTTGGTACACTCTATGCCAATAAAGATATGTGCAAATTTACATCACAATACTTAGAAATAAAAATTCTGCAATTTAACAACTCCAACAACAACTCCAACCATAATATCTTGTTCCTTTCAATTCGTTGACCCAAGGATTGCACCATTCATTTATCAAGGCTAACCCAAGGGATGTATCATCCGTTTATCAAGGCTAACCTAAGGAATGAGCCATTATTTTATCAAGGTCCCCAACAAAGTTGGCTAGGACTCTGAGATGTGGTTCTAGAACTCTAGTTACTCAAAATGGAGTCTTGCATTCCATTTTCTTTAAAATTGTCAAAACATTGTAGGTATTCCTCTCACATATTTTCTTCATGCTCCCATGTAGCATATTTAGGACCATAATAGGTCCATTAAACCTTTACCATCCCCATGGATTTGTTCACGAGAACTTGAATTTCCAATCTAGGATGCATACTGGTTCCACTCGTAAATCCCCTTCATGCTCCACTTAGAGCACATTCCAATCAATTATGTTGTTAGGGTCAGGCACACATTTCTGTAATAATGATACATGAAATACATTATGCAATCTCATGGATGTAGGTAATGCTAGCATGTATGAAACTGGTCCTATATTTTCTAATATTTTAAAAGGCCCACAATATCTAATTGCCAACTTTGGGAAACTTCCTAATCTTAGTGAACTTCTCTTTGCCTTGACTTTTAAAATCACATATTCACCCACTTTAAAATCTCTAAATACTCTATTCTTATCTGCATAACTTTTCTACCTATCATGGGAAACCTTTAAATTCTTCTTTATCTTTGCCATTTTTTCTTCCATTTCCTTTAAAAAATATGACCCAACAACTGCTCTGTCTATTGGATTATCCCAACTCACTGGTGTGTTATATTTTCCACCCTGATTCATACAAACACATTTTCAATGAGGCCTGATACCCATTATTGTATGCAAATTCCACTAAATGAATATATTCTTCCCACTTTGATGGTTGATCCAACACATACATTCTAAGCATGCCCTCAATTATCCTATTATTCCTCTCTTTTTTCACATGTCACTATCATGGGTGATATGTCGTACTAAAATTTAAATTTGTTCCAAAGCCTTTGAACAAACATTTCCAAATATTGGAAGTAAAATTTGGATCTCTATATAAAACTATTACATTAGGCACTCCATGTAGCCTAACAACTTCTTTCATATATATTTCTGCATTATTTGCTTCTTTGTGTGTGATGTTTACTAGAACCATGCTAGGCTTAGTCAATAAAATGTGCTTTCTTAGTCAATTTATCCATGACCACCATGATGGAATCATGTTGCCTCACTGTTCTAGGAATATTTGTAATAAAATCAACTTTGAAAACTTCCCACTTCCATTATGGAATGGGCAATGGCTGTAGCAAACCTACTGGGTGTTTATGTTCAGTCTTCACTTTTTGACATTATAGACATTTGGCTATGTAATTAACCACTTCCTTTTTCATTCTTGGACAAAAGTATTGGATTCTTACAATTGTAATTGTCTTCTGATATCCTGGGTGCCCAACATATGGCACATTATACATTTCCTTAAAAAATGCATTTTTTAGATCACTGGAATTCAACACATATACTTTTCCTTTGTACATGCGAATTTCATCTTCCTTCAGCTCATAAAAATTAAATGTTTGCTGAAAGTTTTCTTATTGTAATATTTCTTTTGTTTTTATATACTGTTGATCTAAATTTGTTGTTGCAATGATTTGATCCCTTAGATCAGTCCTATACATGTTGATGGCTACAACATGCACTTTATGAGTTCTCTTGCTAAGTGTATCAACCACTTCATTTTCCTTTCATTTTATATGCTTAATTTCAAAGTCATATTCACTCAGAAATTTCAGCCATCTAGTTTGTCTGGCATTTAATGTTGGTTGTTCAAAAAAATTCTTCAGACCATAGTGGTATGTCCTTAGCTCAAATTTCTTACCCATAAGGTAATGCCTCTACATTTTTAATGCATGTACAGTTGTTGCTAACTCTAGATCATGGGTAGCATAATTCCTTTCTTTCTATTTTAATTTTCTAGAATCATAGGATACCACATAATTCTTTTCATTAAGAACTTCATCGATCCCTTCCTTGCATGCAATGATGTACACAACAAAATATTCAGAATTCGCAATATTCAATATTGTCACACTTGTCAATATTTCGTTCAATTGCTGAAATATTTCCTCACACTTGGAAGTCCATTCAAACTTCACTCTCTTGTTTTATAAAGAAGTCATTGGACTTGCAATATTTGAGAATCCTTTTATAAATATTCAGTAATAATCGGTAAGACCCATGAATGATCTAACCTCAGTCACATTCTTTGGCACTATCCATCCTCTAATGGCTTCTATATTTTCAAGATCCATTTCTATTCCATATGTTGAAATGATATGCCCCAAGTAGTGAATATTTTTTTGGTAAAATATGTTCATACTTAGCTTAGCATAAAATATATTCTCTATTAACTCTTGATACACCCTTATTAAATGATGTTCATTTTCCTCTTCTGACTTAGATTAGATGAGTATATCATCTAGGAACACAATTACAAACTTGTCCAGGTACTCCTTGAACACTCCATTCATTAGGGACGTAAAAACTGTTGGGGAATTTGATAGTCCAAATGGCACTACCGTGAATTCATAATGCCCATATCTTGTCTTGAATGTTGTATTTCTGATGTCTTCTTCTTTTATCCTTACTTGATGATAACTTGATCTGAATTCAATCTTGGAAAACAGTCTTGCACATTTCAGTTGATCAAACAAATCATCAAATCTTGGAAAAGGATATTTGTTATTTACGGTGACCTCATTAAGTTGTCTGAAATCAATACACACCCTTAAGGTTCCTTCTTTCTTATTCACAAAAATAATTAGGGATACATAAGGTGACATTCTTGGGTGTACATACCCCTTATTTAACAACTCTTCAAGTTACATCTACAACTGTTTAAATTCTAGCATGCCCATCCTATAAGGTGTCTTGGAAATCAATAGAGAAATCAATGCCTCTCTTTGGTGGAAATCCTAGGATTTCTCTAAAGACATCTTTAAATTCTATCAAGACTATATGGTCTTCAATGCTTGGCACTATATCTTTGGCTGCCTCTTCCACATGGGATGAAAAAATTTGACATCCCTTTATGAAACTCTTCTTTAATAGCTAAAATCTCTCTAATAACTACATCTCTCGTAATTCCTTGAATCTTTCCATGTTTCCCTTCTTCATCCAGACATGTGATTGTCTTGTTGTAACAGTATAAGACAACATGGTGGTTTTCCAACCAATCCATGCCAGTTAAAAAATGATATGAACCAAATGGTATGATGTTTATATCTACCTTTGTACTGAGCTCATTCATGTCCATTGGATAATATTTAACCAGCTCATTGATCTTTTTCTTAGCCCCTGTGGCTAACTGAACTAATCAAGATTTCTTATGCTTACTACTTTGCAAGTGAAATATTTCAACAATATTAGCATTTATATAACTATGGATAGCTCCAGAGCCAATTAAAATTGTTATGGGATGGTTATCAATCTTACCTTCTACTTCAATCATGGGGGATTGATATTATGCCTTCTTATTGTCCAAGGATACATAAATCCTTGGCATGTTTTATCCCATCTCTCCCACCATTTCATCCTCATAAATGTTGTCTATAATCCCCATTGTTTCTCCTTTGTGAGGGAAATACCTATATAAGTGGTTTCCCTCACATCCCCAACATTCTACAAGATGCTGCCTTGGACTTTTCCCAAATGAATATGCATTATTATGCTCATTTTGGGTTGACTAACCTTTCTTATTTTCTTGGGTGTTTTTCTTAACAAAGAGTGGCTTAAATTATTTCTTCCCTTGATATTGTTTCCTTTTCATCTCATCATTCCAATATTTTTGCAAAATTGGTCTTCCTCTACTTTGCTCATAAAGATGTCTTTCTCTCCTTACGACTTCTTCCAAAATATTGGGGTTGCCATATTGTATCTTGTCACTATAGAAGGAGGGTAACCCACTTAGAAACCTTTGGATTTTGACCTTCTCATCCTTGATGAAGTCAACATACTTAAAAAATTAAAAGAAACGCTTCGCATATTCCTCCATTACCATGGTTCCCAACTTGATTTCAAAGAACTATTTCATATTTCTTTCATAGTAATGCTCAAACAAATATTTCTCTTGGAAGTGTCCTTTCAATTTATTCCACGAGATACTCTTCTTATCGAGGTTCTTGGATTTCTTAAGATGATCCCACCACATGGTTGCCTTTCCTTGCAAGTGGTAGATGGAAATTATAGCTTCTACCCAGGAGGGGTAATCATGTCACTAGAAAAATTTCTTCATTTCCAATAGTAAGGCCTCGATCTCTTCTCCTTTCCCGTGCTCACCATTGAAATTTTGTGGCTTAATCTTCCTAAGATCACCTTGCAATATGTTTTCCTCAGGCCTTCTCCTTTTCCTCCTAACATGAGACATTCTTGGGCTACTCCCTAGCCCTAAAATTGCACGAGATATTCTAGTGTATTTCCTTGGTGAATGATGGTGCCTGCACATGCTTCTTGAATGCCTATCATTTCTATGATCATACCATTTTCTATGAGATCTTGATGTTGACACTTTTCTAGCACAAGTTGATTTCTTGGTGCCAAATTCCTTGTTGACTTTATTATGAAATTTTTTTAGGATTTGAAGTATCTCTTCTTGAGCCTTCATAATCCTTTCATTATCAACTCTTTATCTATACACTTCTCTATGCATAATTCTCATAGTGACAAGCTCTTGCCTATCTCTACTTCCATTTGTCTTCGTCTCAACATTCCCCATGTTGACGTGGAGACCTTTGATATCTTCCTCATGGTTATAGGATCCATGAGCATCTTCCATAACTCTAGTCCTCATATTAGAACCAAAGTTTATTTTATGTACCTTAATTTTGCAAGAAATTTCCATGTAATAATTATTGTTAGAACATGCACATCATAAACCATTTCATCCATTCAAATACATGTTATTTATTCATCAATTGTATTCCTATCTAAAACAACTTTCCAATGCATGTACTCATCCCTCAATCTAAGTTTTGAGAGAAACATTACAACATTTACATGCTGCAATTTCCACTCTTTTACTACTACATAAATCTAGTTATTAATTTCTAAGAAAATGTTTTTCGCAGTTCAAAATTTTTGTTTAACATCTATCTTCTACTCCTCAATACATTTCCATCAAATATTTGTTTTCTCAAATCCGAGCTCTAATTTGAAAGTTATGGTTCGAGGAAGTTTAGGTTGTTTTACCCAATTTACCCCTGCATGCTACAAGTGTGATATTTTTCTTCTTGTGCATTTTTATGTACCCATAACCAAAATATGACTTTAGTGTTGAATTCTAGGAGTCATAATATTTGCATCGACTACTCCTGTGCCCCAAGCGAACTTCTAAGCATAGCGTTATTCCCTTAAGAAGTAAATATGGTGTCAAAATTTTACACTTACTATTTTGGCTATAACTTTCTCATACGAGCTCCATTTTGTGAACCATTTAGCTCATTGGATAGCTCCCTTCGAGTTCCTTTATTTGATACGCTGAGATACAATTTATCTTGGTACACCTTATCCTCGTGTGTTTTTATTGGATAAAAACGTTGTTTAGGTCCTCAAAAACCCTTGTAAGTTAATGACCTTCAAAACCCACAATAATTGACATAAAACTTCCTATTTTACTACTGTAATAGCCCTTTAAATTTGAACTGTTCATCTCGAATAGTGTGGAATATAAGCTATTTATCTGCACTACATCTGTCATCGATGATCGAAATTATTCCTTGGGCGTGCACCACACTTTCCCCGATATGTGATGCAACCGTCGACCATTGACCCATTTTCGCGACCATCAATTTGTACAAAACTCTAAATAAAAAAATTCGGTCATCGGTTCTTGGTGATATTTGGTGGCGAATGAAAAATACTCACTAATTCTGTCAATGCCTGACCATTGACCCATCGATGATCGACGATCCCCGATGATTGTCCAAAACACTTCCTCAAATCGATCGACCTGACCATTGGTCATTGACCACTTCTAGGTTGATGTGATAACTGCTGATGTGGCATGACACGTGGATGATGACATGGAATGAGATGTCATCCTGAGATATCAACTTGGGTGACGTGTCATGAGATGTGTATGCTGACGTGGAATGAAAAACAATTATCCTCTTTTCCCCATCGACATACGACCAATTCTATTGGATGACCTGGACACTTCACCGACTTCAAGAGATGCTCGATAATCAACCTGTCAACCATTGGCAATTTTTTTTATTGTATTCAAAATAGTTCATTGAATCAATCAATTCCTGACCATTGATGCATCGACCATCGAAGAATTTTATTGGATCTTGAAAATTCTTCGTTGGATTTTGCCGATGCTTGGACCATCGGCCATCAGCGATGAGATGTGTCTTTTACTGAACCAAATCTTCTCCATTTCAGCTGATCCGACCATCGACCATCGACGATTTCTCTTGGTAAATTCCACACTTAGGAATTTTTGACCAAAAACCATGACGAATCTAAGTTGTCAATCTAATCCATTTCAAAAACCCTTAAAATGAATCTAGGCCATTGATTGGATCTACCTTTCAAAATGGCCAAAATGAATACAAACCTTCGATCTGATTCATTCCCAAAATGTCGAAAATTAATCACGATCGTTGATTTACCAAACCTTTCAAACGTTCGATGCCTTATGAATTTTTTAATTAATCACAATGAATCGTGATCATTGATATCGAGATGAAAAGAGATTTCGATCATCGATTCGCCAAACTTCCTACAACTCTACAACAACCAAATAAAACTCAAAATTTGACAATTCCAAGTTGAATTTAGCTTTGCAAATTTACTGCTATACTCCATTAAACTTCTTAAACCACTTGGATTCATTCAAACTCAGATTTTGCACACAAATTTGGGGATTTATCTCTAACTTCTTCATTTTCCCTCCAAATCTGTCACAGACAAAATCCATGACAATGAATTTCACCAATTTGCTCTTGTTCAATCCCATCCAAGAATGGTGTTTGAACCAAAGGATATGAAACCATAATTTAATGTCCCTATCCCAACCAAGGGACATTACAATGTAGAATACTCATAAAATCAAAATTTTATAGCCAAATAAATTAATTCTTTTAAACCTAGTTGCTTTGATGTAGCTTACAACTATGAATTATAACCATATTTAATTGCTAATTGTTACCATTATTTAGATGCATCTAAAAATTTCCAAGATAATTATGAAATGCAACCAACAACTCAAACAAAATAGCATATAATCAATCTTATACACATAGTTCATGTACAACATTTATAAACATAAAATAACACATTAACAAGATAAAACACTTATCTTTTAAAATTGTTATGCAACTAGCGACTTGGGACGGACGTTCCACCCAACCATATAATTTTTGTTCCAATCTCAACAAAAAATCACCCCCTAGATGAGGCTAGTAATCCAAAAAAAAGGTTGGTCTCTCACAGTCCACTCACAACTCATAAAACTCATAACCCACTGATATTTTCCTACAACTATCCCTGTTTTCCACCATCTCTCTTCCTCTTCACTTGGCCAACCCAAAGAATGTACCCGTTCATTGATATCAGTCTCTCAGGCATCCCATTCATTTATCGGGGTCTCTTTGGCACAAGTAGGAAGGAATCACTTAGTTGGGAATTCAAGGTAACCTAGTAAACCTTGAATTGTGTTTGATTAAACTAGGGATTATAGTGGGGATGTTACACCATGGTTACATCATTGTGGTTGTTGACTATTTCACTCTATGGGTAGTGGCATTGCCTAGATTTTCTAATGATGGCACGACAATGACATTATTCATGTTCAATCACATCATAGGCTAGTTTGGTATATATAAGATTATTGTGATCGACCATGGGTCTCATTCTTGAAAACAAATGATGATTGAACTAGCTTCTAGGTTGGGTTTTTGGCATGAGAACTTGAAACCTTATTATCCTCAAATGAATGGTCAAGTTTAAGCCATCAATTGGGTATTGAAAACCATGATCCGTAGGATGAGAGGGAAGTACAAGACTAATTGGAATTTTATGCTATTTTTAGTATTATGGCCCTACCGTACCTAAACTAAGATTTCCACTGAGTTTACACTATCTCAACTTGTTTTTGGCATGGATTCAATCCTATCAATTGAATGTAAAATCCCAACATTGAAATTATCCATAAATCTCTTGCGCAATACTTCCATCAAGGAATAACATCTATTGTATTTGGCTCATCTTGTTGAGTAACATCAAGAAGCTGCAATGGCTAATGAGACTCATAAGAAGTGCATCAAAGCCCAATATGACAAAATGGTTTGACATCATGTATTTCTAGAATGTGACCTTTTTTTGGTCTATGATCATAACCATGATATGTTGGGTGCAGGTATGTTCGAACTCCTTTGGTGTGTCCCTTACATTGTGAGACGTGTGTCTCAAAAACGGAACTACAAGTTAGTTTACTATGATCGAAACTCACTCAGAGAGCCTCATGAGAGGTTCTATTTGAAAAATTATTATGCATAGGCCACAAGACCTCATCGTATTGTGTATATAACGTATTTGAGTTTGGCGTGGTGTGCATTTTTTTTTTATGTGTGTGTTTTGTCTCAATTATATGCTTATCATGCTTCAATCTTGATTTGTAGATGTCAACATCCACCTATGTCTAAGTAGGCTTTGCAGATGGTGCCCACCATAGTACATAGAACATTTCTTCTATTGTTTGGGTTATTTTGTCTCCCACTAACTAAATGGTGAGTTCAAGGGCCATATGCCTTAGTCTTGCAACCAATAACATTGTAGACTATAGTTCAGTCATTGAACTCTTATTTGAGGCTATTCCTCTTGAATTTTGCAGGTTAGTTTTCATGTTCAACTCCTAGCTCATCATATCTTAATTGAATCATGCCTATCTCATCAAAAGTCCCATGTTTCTTCGCAAAGATTTGAGGGTTCGTCTTCTTGAAAGGTTTTTTGACTATATTGTTTACCAACACATTCCAAGAAGGTCTAATACATTGGCTAATTATGTTTTAGATTGGCATTTGTTACATTAACTAAGAATCCCATTTAAAAAAACATGCATGTACATATACAGATGGGTTCCATTCACATTATTTAAACACCATACATTAGAACCAAAACACACACACACACACACACACACACACACACACACACACACACACACACAAGAGTGTTTTTTAAATCATCCAATCTAAAAAATGGTATAGTATACAAAATCTGACTATATGTCCCATCATGATACAATATATGTCGAGCAACAAATCCTATCTTTCAGAGTACAAAAAATGAGGAGACTATCATATTGTCGTCCCAAAGCATAGGTGTCTCATGATAGTGCACTACTGCATGGACTACTCACCTCAACAACTAAAAAAATGGGCGAGGCACACCCACTATATGGAACTACAATATCTATGTGGCATCATCCATGTGCATTGTGGGGACACCCATAGTCAATTCCTCTAGGTTCCTCTGCACCTCATGAAGGTTATCAACATGATCCTCCTCTTCTTTTGATTGTTGCTAGAGGGTTCCTCTATGGCGACGATGGACCCATCCTACTAACCATGCTATTCCTACATCTATGTCATGAAAAAACATCTTGATTAGATACGCTACACCACAACAAAAAGATCCATATTCCAAAAAATGCAAAAACATTTTAAAATTCTCAAAAAATTCATTCATTTTTACTAAGAGGGCCCCATTAAGCCTTGGGGGGTAATTCCAACTATAGGTTATGGTAATAATTGATGCCATCATAAGGAAATTCTTCTATCACTATGACCTATTCATTCCACCAATGGAATAAGTCATGTCCAAACTGGCTCACCATTGTACCTCCCCTAATTGGCGTCATACAGTGAATCCACGACATCATCTTGGGATCAATGGGCCCTACAAATGTTGCAGATACTTGGAGTCTCATCTATGGGTATCTCTCTAAGAATAATTAAACTAGAATGGAACCATAACCAATTTTTTTATTTCCATCCTATCTTTCACTTAGTCAACTAATCCTTCATGTTTTCCAATTGACCTAAGCACCAGTCAAACGTTGTTATATTAAGACACTCTGGAACATACTAAATTTTCCATTTTGATGTTGTATGTGGGGTTGTCTATCTTGATACTAAAGTAATAGTAAATAGGATGGTGTGAAGAGGTAGGTCCCTTACATTTTTGATCGATAATTTTTTGTTGGTTTTTTTGGACCTAGGATCATAGAATCCCACAATGTAATCATTGAATGGTTGAGTTTATGCACCTAGCTAGCCTGACCGGATCATCGTTGCCCCATGTCATGACAAGTTGCTGATGAAGTATATTTTCTGTACCTTAATAATTAGGTGTTGATCTCTCACTTTAAATCATTGTTGGTATGGTTTCCAAAAGCTCACCAGTGCATCCAAAAGCCTCGATTGAAATCTCATATTTGAGATTCTAAAGAATTTCAAAATCCCACAATTTTGTAAGACTACCAAAGTGTGTTGGTATCACAAATATATTACATCGTATACCTCAAGGTCTCTCTCTTTCAACTCAATCATGGTTGGAAGAGGCTTATAAAAATTTAAGACACATCTTCCATCAACCAAAAAGAAAAAAATCTTGGAAATTTGGGGTAAATTTGAGATTTTAGAACATAGTCACACCTGCCATTGGTGATAGGTGAAAATAGTCATGACCTATCCTACTAAAGCATGCAACTAGTCATGACTGTCCCACTGGCTATGAGAAACCATGTATAGCTGAGTGTTTCAGGGTCTCCCACAATGTCAATTGGCACCCAAAAACTTAAAAAATCCACTTAAAAGAAAATTGGGGATGAAGAATTACCTAGTCCAGAAAAAATTTCATTCCACTAGATGAAACTATTGCAATCTGATTTGAAATCTCTAGGAGGTAGGAGGTTTTTAACTCAAATTTCAAAATTTATACAAGGTAAATGTGAAAATGACTCATTTTTTACCATAAAAGGGCATTCTTACCTTTTTGGGTTAAATAAAAACATTTTCACAGTGACCAAAAGTAGGTGCCTCTTGGTTATTTAACTTTTGGAGAATTTTATTTATTTATTATGAGTTTGTACAACATAATTTTGACAAAAGGGTATAGTTTTTTGATGTTTTGCAGGACATAGTCAAGTTTTTGGCATTTTTGGCAACATCCACTGAACTTGAGGTATGCTTTTTGAACTTGCATATAGGGATAGTTTTTTCCTTTCCATACCATATTGCATTACTAAGTATTCATTTTTCCATCACAAATCCTTAGGTTCAATCCTATTAGGTTTTCGTATTATCCCTTCACTTTTTGCATGTTGTAACTTGGACGATAGTGCCTACTCTTCATGGGTGCCATAGTTAGCGCCCCGATTTCCATCCAGTGCCCATGTTGCAATTTCGTGTATCCCCATGAAACCTTCTCTAGACCCACCATGACTTGAAGTTGAACCTCATTCTTCTCTCTTCACCTATATTCTGGCCATATCTCTAGGGGGTTCCCATAATTTTATGTTACTTTATGGTCACACATGCATATTGTTTCTTACGTCTTGGTGCCTACTACTACACTATTGTTTGCTTTAACCCCTCTTACTACCATTTCAATCACACTTGATCTCTTGTCATTTGCATTAGATTATCTTTTTTTTGTAACCCTATATCCATGGAGAGAACCACTGCCATGAGTGGAAATCACTTTCCAGTACCATATTGCTTTAATTTTTCCTAGGTTGGTTCAACATGCTAGAACATAGAAGAATGTTGTCGATCCAATCGATTTCTCCCAACAATCTCACTTTTAACTCTTTTTCATTCTCATTAAACCATGAAAAAGACATCTCATCAAGTAAACGTTTTCCTAATTTTTTTGCTCATAAAAGTATACAAAAAAAGATACTATGGAGCACACTTTTGTCTCTCTTTTTCTCTTGTAAAACCATGAAGGAGACACTCAGAAAAAGAGTGAGGATGGTTGTCTACCATTGATCTATATTTTCAAAAGTGGTAGATGCCAGTCAGGTCACCTTTGAACACGGGACTTGTTTGCGTCTTTGTCTTATAGTTAGGTTATATATTAGTAAAGATCCATACCATTAGGATGATTCATATACTTCTTTGGATGTTTACTCTTCCAATCACTATGGAGATAAATTCAATGCCTCATGTGTTGTCACACTACATTAGTGGTGTTCTTGAGTCAATTCTACCAAGTCCTCATTGTGTCATGTTGTATGTTCAAGAAAAGTAAGCTTGAGTACCTCGTCTATTGTTTTGTTAACCATCAAAGTCAACCATACCTGTGTTAGTTATACTTGGTGATTCTATCTCTTCACAACATCTCACGGTGTATGTTTCATGTTGATTGATGGGGGATGCATTACAAACCTACTCCAATGGATCTCTTCCTATCGAATTCAACACATTATCTAGGAGAGGGATCTAGAAACGTTCTACTACCTTGGAGCTTGCATTCCTCAATGACATGTTTTCTATTGATAGATAGTGATTTTACATCATTGACTCCTAATCGATTGATTCTATGACTAGATTGTACTAGGCACCTTAGGGTCAGTTTTCATTATATGTGCGAACCTTGAGGTCCATTTTCATTATATGTGGGTCCTCATACGTATGCTAATGGTATTCATCAATGATTGGTAATCAGACTTTCTACCATGCAACACATCAACTTATTAATCCACACACTATAGAATTGTACCATTAGGATTGAGGTGACGACCTTGGGCCTAGAGCACATCACTCATTCATGCTACTCGTCCCAAGTTGAGATGGAATATATCACTATTATATTAGTACTTTACTAGGGTACTCTCCTTGGTGTTCAATGTCTTATTGATGTATATTGTGAGAAAGATTGACATTGTATTTGCTTTTGGTTATGATCTCCTTGATGAAATAGATGCATAGTGTACTTTTCCATGGCCATGGTCTTTCATTTCACTTCATGGATCTGTAGTGTTTTTTGTTGGCGACCATGCTTTGTCTCTCTTCCAAGCATGTGTATTCCTACCTCAGGGATGATGCATATATGTTTGGTTGACATTTAATTGAGAGTACTCATTGGTTCCTTGACCTATCTCATACTACCTCACGTTTATGGATATTAAAATGTGTGTTGACCATAAGTTCCTCTTCTGACCTCAAGATTAGAAGGCATTAGTTATAGCTCTATTTCCACCATAGGGAAAAATAGAAGACCTACTTATCTTGTCATGCTAAGACATAGTCTTCTTCCTTAGATTTCTCATATTTTGAGGAAGGTCATGTTCTACTTTCCTAGCAAGATGTGAGTCGTGCAACATCACTAGCAAGCCAAGATTAATTGTGATTTTCACCACTGGCAACCCCCGACTGCCCATGTAACCTTTGAGATTTGGTGAGTTACAAGGAAATAAATGTTGGGTTAATTGTCGATCTCACATGAGGATCTTGGAAACTTGTACTAAAGTCATATTTCACTAAGTTCTAGAGATGTAGAAGCACCCCTTATCCTCCTCCATTAATTTATTAAAGGAAGATATTCTAAGGGAGGAGGAGAGGAATAATTAGAGGATAAAACTTATGTTATAGGTTCTTAGCCAAGTTGTCTTGTAATAACTCTTCATATCAAGTCGTTCTTTCCTATGTGAGAGTGAAGGAGGAGCTAGAAAAATGATCAAGGAGAGGCCTCAATCAAGATTCAAGGTAAACCTTGGTGTATGTACTTCTCTACTTATTAATATAGATTTTCATGGATTTTCCCTTTCATTTCTTTCATTTAGTAGATCATAGTAGATCTAACTTAGATTCAACATTCCTATCGCTTTTAGATTATATGTAAGGACAACCACTAAGGAATCATGCTTAAACCATTCTATCTCCTTCTCCTAGCATAATTATGATCAAATATAGTAAATCTAGTGGAATACTTTGTTTTTATCGCCAAATCACATGCAAATATGAGGGAGTGCTCACCTTTCTACATGGGGATTTCTCCATAACACACATGAACTAGTTGGCTCTTAAATGGGAGGAAAACCTTTAACCATATTTTTATGCTGCAATAATTTTAGGCCACCAAAATGTAGATGACTATGCCACAACCAAAAATTATCTAAACATATGGGAAAATGAGACATCATGTCTATCATAATATGTGGCTAGACGACACAAAACAATTATTTCCCTTAAAAATTACATTAAACCGTTTTTGAGTAAGTTGGCCAACACTAATGAGGTTATGTTTCAAACCTCCAACATACTACACATTTGATATGTGCTTTTTTAACCTTGTTTGGTGAGAATGTTGACCAATCCTTTTCCCATTTAGAATTATTGAATCTTCTAGATTCTTAATGCAACTTCTATTTCCTGTCAAATAATTACTACACCCATTATCTATAAACCAAATATCATTAGAAGTTTTTGGGTAACATTACAAGTAAGGAATAAAGAGTCTTCATAGTTCTCAAGGGTTTGCTTCTTGTTTAGCCTTCTTCTTCTACATTCATGTGCATAATGGCCTAGATTATTTCAGTAAAAGAACTTAACATTGGATTTTCTGTACCTTTCATATAGCTATGAGCTTCTTTTGTTTCTTCCTATTGAGCTATGAGGATTTTTATTTGGCCTCCTTTCTTGTTCTAAACTATCTCTCTTGTCCTCCTTTTCCTTTTGAGCTAGAAACCCAAGATCTCAATGCATTTTCGAAAGAATCATCATTCTTTTTTATTGTGGATTCTTGGGATAGAAAAGATCCCAACAAATCATCTACTCATACTCATAGTTGTGTCAAGTCAAGTCTCCAGACTCTTTAGTGGCTACAACCATTGCATCAAAATTCTTACACAAGGTTCTAAGAACCTTATCTACCACTTTCTATTCTTGAAGTTCTTCCATTCATTCTTGGTTTACAATGCTCATCAATTAGGTCATGAATTAGTCTGTATTCACCTTGGTAATATTGATAACTAGGATGCCCATTTTCGATGAGATAGAGTGTTTTTGCATCCTTCTTCATTTTGAACATTTAAGTGGTTCTCCATACCCATGAATTACAAAATCCCACATCTTAACATAATAATGTCCTCAGTTTGATTTCCCAAGATTTATAATTCTTCCATGTGAAAATCCTAACTACACTTATGCAAAGCTGCTACTTGAAACCATATTTTTTCTAAAAAGATTTGCCTTCTAAAAAATAAAGCCATTAATATATTTTTATTAAAAAACTACAAAAAAAAATTTGAATCCAATGAATGTCATGGAATTCAATCCAAATCTTAAAAAAGTAAGATTTTGAAGCTATTGATAGCATTCAATGCCTTCCTTTGGGAAACAAAGAGCTTCTTAGGAACAAATAGTTGTTTAGATATTTTCAATACTTTTAAAGACAAATACTTTAAAAATACATTCATAGCATAAAGTGCCAATGATACGAAGGAATCACCAATTATGAGTGTTTTTAATAATTATAAATTAATAATTATAAACTTAAACGTTCTATCTTTTAAGTTTTTTGACTAAAATTTGGTGATGTAAATTTGGAAAACAGAAAAAATAGCCTAAAAACAACGAAAGCAAATATAAAAAGTTTAAACTACTACAATAAGTGTGTTATATTAATATAACACACAGTGTGTTATATTAATATAACAGACATATTAATATAACACACAGTGTGTTATATTAATATACTGAGCCATTTAAAACCTTAAATAACCTCACGGAAATCAATTCTTCTCACGTTCAAACCCTCGCGGGAATCCCTACTCTCAAAACCAGTTGCTGTAGCGAAGGGAACAGAAATGGCAGCAGCTCGGGTTTGCAGCTAGAATGGTGGCTCTTCCTTCAGCGATGCTTCTTTGTTCAGTGGACGGTTGGCTGCTTCAGTGGCAGCTTTTCTTGAATTTGATGGACGGAGCACCTTATGCTCTCTCATATCAATTTGATGGAGAGAACACCCTATTACTAACAGCTATTGTCAGAGATTAATCATTTCACCGCCTTATGACGGTGGATCGGTGGTCTTGACCCTTTAAGACGTGAGGGTTCATTGTTAAGCGGTGGCCGCCTTAGCCTTTGCAGACCACCAAATACCATTATTGCCCTGATTTAATTTTTCCTAAGGTCTAAGGGGCAAGTTTTGTTCCTATAAATACTTGAATAATATTGTAATCCATACACAAAGGGTGAGACATGAGCTTGACAACAATTTTTGAATTGAATTTGTCACTCTGTGTTTTATTTTACTGAGTTTGTAAACTTTGTTTATGTTTTTCATTTTTTCGGCATTTCGGAGTTTATTGGTTCAAGTTGCGTGGAGTTCTTTTGTTCTTGCAAACTCCGAAACCCGAAGTGACCCCATAGCCTAATCGAATTTCGTGGTTCGGCGATTACCATTGTATGTTGTTCATGCATCAAACATTACCAAACGCTGAAACCTGATATTGGCTGGGCCCCACACCTTTTTCGTGATTTCACGATTCGGCGTTTGATGTTGTGTGGTGTTTTGCGTCGGGAGTTAGTAAACCCCGAAACCCAAAATTGTTGGGCCCACACCCTAATCCCATTTCACAATTCGACATTTCTTATTTCATTTTGTTTGTGCGTTGTGTGTTCGTAAACCCCGGAATCTTGAATCCCGAAACCCCGAAGTGCTGGGCCCACAACCTTTTCGCATTTCGGGATTCGGAAAACAACGTGGTCTTTTGTTTTTTGTATTCAACATTTGTAATCGCAGAAACCCGATTGACCTCCGTTTTTCACATTTGGTATCAGAGCCTGCAGTTTATCTGGCAATTTCTTAATTCATTGTTGATTATTCCTGTTAGTGCTAAAACTATTATTCTCATATTTTTCTACCTGAAGGCTTATTTAAATTCTGTCAATTTTTATAAATGGCTGCGTCTGGTAGTAGTTCTTCTCAAATTCAGGTGCCTGTACTAAGTGAGAAGTCATATGACTCATGGTATATTCGGATGAGGATGATTTTGCGTTCTCAGGACTTGTGGACTTATGTTATTGATGGTTATGCTAAGCCAGCTGATACTGCAACATAATTGGCTCTGTCTAATGCTGACCGTGTTTTGCTGAAGGAAAACAGGAAGAAGGATAATAAAGTTCTTGGATTAATCCAACAAGGATTAAATGAATCCATTTTTATGAAGATTGCTAGTGCCACATCTTCAAAGATGGCTTCGGACATTCTTGAAACCTGTTATCAAGGGGTGTCCAAGGTGAAGACAGTCAAGTTGCAGAACTTGAGAAGGGATTTCGAAAATCTGAAGATGAAGGATAACGAAAGTGTTGATACTTTCATGACTCAAGTAACGAGTGTTGTGAACCAGCTCAGGCAGTATGGAGATGACGTTGAGAATAAAAGAGTTATTGAGAAAGTGGTGAGAAGTTTTCCCAAGAAGTTTGAGCCTGTTGTTGTTCCCATAGAGGAATTTAAAGATTTAAGTTTAATGCAAATTGATGAGTTAACTAGTTCTCTTGTTGCTCATGAATCTAGGATATCCAGTTATGAAGAAGGATCATTGGAGCATGCTTTCAAATCCCAACTGCATGTTACCAGAGGTAGAAGCAGAGGAAGGTTTCATACTCGTGGAAGAGGAGGTCGATTTTCTGGCCCAAGGGACAACAGAGCTGAATCAGAGTCTGAGCAGAAGCCCCAGCAGAATCCTCCTAATTTAAGAGGGAGCAGCAGCAAACCAGAAGCCCCAGCAGAATCCTCCTAATTTAAGAGGGAGCAACAGCAAACCATGGCAGCAAGAAAATCAGAGGTATGATAAATCCAAAGTGCAATGTTATTACTGTAATAAGTTTGGGCATTTTGCTAACAAATGTTGGAAGAAATAGATAGACGCTGGAAAGCACTCTGCACATATCACAAATGAGTCTGAGGATCATCAAAATACTGTGTTTTTGACCTGTAACGTCACTTAGGAATGTGCAAATGATATTTGGTTTTTGGATAGTGGTTGCAGCAACCACATGACTGGTAAAAAGGACTTATTTTCTTCCATTGATACTAGTATCCAGTCTGAAGTCAAACTGGGAAATGACTATAAGGTTACAGTTAATGGTAAAGGTGTAGTTCCAATTTACACTAAGAACAATCAGAAAAGAAATATTGATGATGTTTATTTTGTGCCTGGTTTAAAATGCAATCTTATCAGTGTTGGACAACTGATGGAGAAAAAGTATAGAGTGTTCTTCAAGAACAAGGTTTGTACAATCTATGATAAATTTCCCAGCAAACAATTGATTGCAAGAGTAGAGATGACCAAGAATAGGATGTTTCCACTTATTACGAGAAATGATTTGAGTGGTTCTTTGAATGTTTATAAAGTTGGAAGTTTAGATGAATCTTGGTTATGGCATTTGAGATATGGTCATTTACATTTTGGTGGCTTATATCTGTTACAGAAGAAGCAGATGGTAAAGGGGCTGTCCTGTATTCAGCAACCTACAAGCTCTTGTGAGAGTTGTATCCTTGGGAAGCATCACAGAGAGAAATTTGTTTCAGGTGTTTCCTACAGAGCAAAAGATCCATTGGAAATTGTCCACACAGATTTATGTGGACCTATGAAAACACCTTCTTTGAATGGTTGTGTTTATTTTATGACTTTCATTGATGATTTTAGTAGGAAGACTTGGTTGAATTTGCTGAAGCAGAAATCTGAAGCCTTTGAATTTTTTAAGAAGTTTAATTCTATGGTTGAGAATGAGAGTGGTTGAACCATTAATATCCTCAGGTCTGACAGAGGAGGTGAGTATAAATTGAATGAATTCATTGAATTTTGTGATCTTCATGGAATTAAAAGGCAATTTACTGCTCGATATACTCCACAATAGAATGGAGTGGCTGAAAGGAAGAATCAGACCATCATGGATATGGGTCGAAGCATGTTGAAAGAGAAGCATCTTTCAAATGAATATTGGGGAGATGCGGTTCTTTGCTCTATTTTTATATTGAATAGAAGTCCAACAAAGACTGTGAGGGATCGTGTGCCTCAGGAAGCTTGGGATGGCAAGTCTTGCAATGTTTCTCATTTCATAATTTTTGGATGTGTTGCATTTTCACATGTACCTGCAGAAATGAGGAAAAAGTTGGATGACAGAAGCGAGAGATGTATGTTTGTTGGATAAAGTGAAGAATCTAGGGCATATAAACTCCACAATCCCATCACCCAGAAATATGTAATCAACAGAGATGTTCAGTTTAAAGAAGATGAAGCCTGGGATGGAAGTATTGACAAATCAATTTCAGAGGGAGCTATGTTGCCCCGTGAAGATGATGATGGAGCTGAGCAGAGTGAAGAAGATGGACAGATGGTTCCACATGCACATACGCCTGCAACAAGAAGTCCAACAAGGCTAGCACCAAATTTCAGCCCATCTCAATTTAGGATGCCAAGAACTCATGATCATGGTGAGCCATCTCGACATGCTGGACATCAAACAGATTCACAGGTAAGCAGTGAATCAGATCCTACTTTAGATTCATTGAAAAACAGATTTAAAGGACAGAAAACTATAAGTTTAAGAGAATTATATGATCATAATGAAGAGGTAGATCAGATTTCAAATTTTGGATTTATAACTTATGATCTTGTAAGTTATGATGAAGCTGCTAAAGAGGATGTCTGGATAAAAGCAATGGATGAGGGGATTGATTCCATTGAAAGGAATAACACTTGAGATATTGTCAATTTACCTGAAGGCAAGAAAAGTATTGGTGTTAAGTGGGTTTTTAAGACTAAGTTGAATGCATAAGGTGATATTGAGAAGTACAAGGAAAGACTTGTAGCTCAGGGGTTTAGTCAACAACCCAATATTGATTACAATGAAACCTTTGCTCCTGTAGCAAGGATTGACACAGTAAGGATGGTCTTAGCTATTGCAGCGCATAATAGATGGATCATGCATTAGATGGACGTCAAGTCTGCATTTTTAAATGGATATTTGGAAGAAGAAGTTTATGTAAGACAACCTTCGGGTTATGAGATTGCTAAACACAGAGATAAGGTTTACAAGTTAAGGAAAGCTTTATATGGATTGAAGCAGGCATCCAGAGTTTGGTATAGCAAGATTGATGAATACCTAATCAGTGTTGGATTCAACAGAAGTCCAAGTGAACCAACTCTGTATACAAAGGTAGACCAGAAAGATAATATTTTGATTGTCTGTTTGTATGTTGATGACCTAATTTTTACTGGAGATCTATCTGTAGATGATTTTAAAAATGCCATGAAAACAGAGTTTGAGATGACTAATTTAGGTTTGATGAAATTTTTTCTTGGAATTGAAGTGGATCAATCTAATGATGGCATTTTCATTTATCAAACTAACTATGCAAATGAAGTGCTGAAAAGATTTAGAATGTTGAATTGCAAGCCAACTGCAACTCCAATGGAAACTAATGTTAAACTGAGCAAGTATGATGAAGGATCATATGTTGATCCAACCTTGTATAAGAGGTTGGTTGGAAGCCTTATGTACTTAACATCAACCATACCTGACATTATGTTTGTTGTGAGTTTGATTTCCAGATTCATGGAGACTCCGAAGAGTACTCATTGGCAAGCAGGAAAGAGGATCCTGAGATATGTTGCTGGAATAACTAATTTTGGTATGTGATACACATCAAGCTTAAACTTTGAGCTGATCAGATATACTGATAGTGATTTTGCAAGTTCCATTGATGATAGGAAAAACACATCTGGATATATTTTTAGTCTTGGATCTGGAGCAGTGGCATGGGCATCAAAGATATAGCCCATTGTGACTCTATCTTCCACTGAGGTAGAGTATGTTGCAACAGTTGCAGCTGCATGTCAAGCTGTATGGATGAGAAGGGTCTTGAATGAATTGTTGCATAACCAGAATGATGCAACCAAGATTGTCTGTGACAATAAATCTGCCATTGCATTGTCAAGGAATCATGTTTTTCACAAACAAAGTAAGCACATTGATACAAGGTATCATTTCATTCAAGAGCTCGTAACTAGTAAGGAGATTTTTGTTCAGTTCTGCAGATCTGAAGAACAATTTGTAGACATTTTCACGAAGCCTTTGGGAAATGAATTGTTTAAAAAGCATAGAAGTAATATTGGGGTCTGCACGCTGTAATGCATTGTTTACAACAATTTTGTTTTAAATGTTTTAGTTTGTTTTTGCCTGAAATGATTAAGAGGGAGTATGTCAGAGATTAATCATTTCACCGCCTTATGACAACGAATCGGTGGTCGTCTTGACCCTTCAAGATGTGAGGGTTCACTGTCAAGCAGTGGCCGCCTTAGCCTTTGCAGGCCACCAAATACCATCACCGCCCTGATTTAATTTTTCCTAAGGTCGAAGGGGCAAGTTTTGTTCCTATAAATACTTGAATCATATTGTAATCCATACACAGAGGCTGAGACATGAGCTTGACAACAATTTTTGAATTGAATTTGTCACTCTGTGTTTTATTTTACTGAGTTTGTAAACTTTGTTCATGTTTTTCATTTTTTCGACATTTCGGAGTTTATTGGTTCAAGTTGCGTGGAGTTCTTTTGTTCTTGGAAACGCTGAAACCTGAAGTGGCACCACAACCTGATTGAATTTCGTGGTTCAGCGATTACCGTTGTATGTTGTTTATGCATCAAGAATTACCAAACGCCGAAACCTGATATTGGTTGGGCCCCACACCTTTTTCGTGATTTTGCGATTCGGCGTTTGACGTTGTGTGGTGTTTTGCATCAGGAGTTAGTAAACGCCGAAACTCGAAATTGTTGGGCCCACACCCTAATCACATTTCGCAATTCGGCATTTCTTATTTCATTTTGTTTGTGTGTTGTGTGTTCGTAAACCCCGAAACCCCGAAGTGTTGGGCCCAAAACCTTTTCGCATTTCAAGATTCGGCAAATAGCGTGGTCTTTTTTTTTTTTTGTATTCGGCGTTTGTAATCACTGAAACCGACTGACCTCCGTTTTTCACAGCTACAACTGTAGAAACTCAAATAAACACACAAACCATTTAGTTCATAAATTTAGATATGTGCATTTTTCATTAAAGATATATAAATAAGCATAATTTCTTGTAGAGAAATAGTAGGATAATTTAAGAAATAAATTTAGAGATAGTTTTTGTAAAAACTCAAATAAACGCACAAACCAATTAGCTGATAATTTACGAAATAACTTTAGAGATAGTTTTAGTAACAAATAAACACACAAACCAATTAGCTCATAAATTTAGATACTTGCACTTTTTCATTAAAGAGATAAATATTCATTATTTCTTGTAGAGAAATAGTAGGATAATTTAAAAAATAAATTGAGAGTTAGTTTTAGTAATAATAGACAATATATGTTCACTAGTAGTCTAAACATTCTACTTGTTTGTCTTATATATTTTTTATCAATTTTGGTTAGAAATTGTTGGAACTGTAAATTTTGATTGGTTAATTAAATCTATATATATTTTGAGTGTCTTCGAATGAATTCATTTATATATTAAAAATGCAATTTAAACAATAAAAAATAAGGATTTTATCAAAATCTATATCATTTGGATAATTTTTTTTATCAAATTCTATATAATTTAGATAAAAAAATTCAAAAAATATAAAATTCTAGATAATATTCACTGAAAACTCTATTGGTTAGCAGGAGTAATAATATTCAGCTTGAAACTCTATTGATTATTGATTCAACTGGAAATTATATTGATTATCATAAGTAATAATATTCAACTTGGAACTCTATTGATTAGCAGGAGTAATAGTATTCTAACAAATGTAATTCACTTTTAGAGATTTTCTATTTAATGTGTTCAGTGTTCTTTCACACCTTAGTGTTATTGGCAATGTCAATTTCTACAGATTCTGGGTTATTTTGGACAGGATTTGGTTAAGTCAATTTAGGTCCAGCTTCTTGAACTATAAATTTAGTTGGCAACTTGATGCATAAATGGATTCAGTTTGTTGAAAAACCCTGAATACAAATTTAGCTACTCAAATCTGCAGATGCAACTATTTATCAACAACTATTTATCAACAGATTTCCACAAAATCAACAGAAAAAAAAGTGACCAATAAACCCCAAACTGCTTCAAATTTTCTCAAAATCATCCAACCCCAAACTGCTTCAAATTTTCTCAAAATCATCCAACTGCGAGATCACTACAACAATGATTTTAAATACTACAAAAATCTTGAACCTATACTATCCATAGCAGCGAAGTAATTACCGACGTTTGTGAAGTAGTGTGGCGGAGGGCGGTGACCAGGAGGCTATTACGCGAAAGGTACAGCCGTAGTAGATGCACTGACAAAGAGCAGGCAACCTACCTATTCATATAAGCCTAGTATAAACAGCCAAGGCGTTTCTTCACGGGAGGAATTATAATGCCCTGATAAAATTTCAGTGTTTCCTGAGAGGACAGCCATGATGCTGCTCGGCTGAAGAAAGGGGATAAGCAGAAACTGATCAGATATGGGAGATATTTGAGGGCAGATGTACATAGCTCGCCTTAATATTTTGATAAAACTTCAGTACTAAAAACAAAACAAACCCTACCGTAAGACAGGAGTTTAAATGCTTTGAAAGAGCTGCTGGCTGCTGCTTTCTTCCCATGGACCGAGGAAGGTTAAACAACAAAAAGTATTAATAAAAAACGGTCTTTCTTGTAAGTAAAATCCAAAAAAATTAATTAAATCGTTCTCTCGTTCTGTGTGCACAGCCTGTAATATGTTCCGTGTTCTGGACTCCCTTTGTCTTCCAATGATATGAGCTGTTCCATCACACAACATTACCAAATAGCAGTTTGGATCACGATATAAACACCTCCTTGGTTGGAATCATTCCCCACAATTCTTTCTGTCTGTTGCGACATATTCACAAGGTATATACTGAATATATATATATATATCATATTCAGCTTTTGGGTCAGTGTATACTGATATCTATCAGCTTTCAGATCAATGTTTTAAGATGATGATGCGAACGACGATTTGTAAGGCTTCTCATTCAGATATCGTCCACCTTCTGTCTGTTTTTCATTTTATTACAACGTTCTTAAATTTGTCTACTTGCTGTTTTTAAGTATGGCTGCTAGCAGAATCCTGGGTCTATTGATTAATTCAACAGAGATAATGGTTTTGGTAGTTTGTTTTGATTACTGATCATGACCATTGCATTGCAGACGTTGATAGGGTTTACTTAAAAGAGTCTCTGGGGGACGTCTCCTACATTGATAAGGAATACAATGCTGTTTTAAGAGTTTATCCTTTCCGAGAATGCCAATGCCTCGTGACGAGAAAATTGAAATTACAAGGCATTCGACCACTGATTTCAGCCATCATGAGCAGTGCTGCCAGTGCTGTTACATAGGTTTTCAGTTGGTGCTATCCTACCTGAGCTTATTGTAATTTGTCTAATCGCACACACTCTCCTTCTCAATCCATTGTTATCATCTGGCTGAATTTCTTTCCTTCTTCCACCCTTCCACATAATATTTTTTAATTCACCGTGTATATCTGCTAGTCTCCGCCAAGATTTCTTCATCTTGTAAGGCAGTTTCTTGACCTTGCAAGGCTTTCTCACTTCTTCTATGGTTTCCTGGGCATCTTCCGCAAGTTGTTGTCCCATTGCCAGGAAGAGCAGACTTGTCCATCCTTCCACATTCTCCATGGCTGTATATTCCTCCTGAGCTTAGAATGTAAAATTCAAATTTCGAAGAAATGTATTACAGGTAACATAGCATTGATCATTTCAAGTGCTCAGATCTATGCCTTTTTCGACTGTCATAATCATTATTTGAGTATTCAATATTTGTCTATTTAAAACTATATTACAGAGATTATCTGTAATATTTCATATGTGCAAACTATTTCATATTTCAATATTTGTCTATTTAAAACTACATTACAGAGATTATCTGTAATATTACAGAGATGAAACTTGGTAATATTTTTGTAATTTTTATTGAGAAAGGGATAAAATAATTTCAAATGGATATCTAGAGTTAGAATATTTAAAACTATATTATAGAGATTATCTGTAATATTTGATATGTGCAAACTACTTTGAAAATTCGAGAGATGAAACTTTGTAATATTTTTGTAATTTTTATTGAGAAAGGGATAAAATAATTTCAAATTGAGATCTAGAATAAATCTATGAAGTGTAACATACAATCGATTCTGAAAATCTCAGAACTGTTACTTGCGATTCAAATGCTATTTCTAACCTATATTTTTTTTACTTTTATAAGAAATTGGATAAGAAATATAAACATGAAACAAACTTGGAGTTAAACGTGAATTAAGTTTGGTCTTAAAGGATTCTATGGTAAATTCTATGGTAATGGATATCTTGATTTTTTTTTTTCTGTTTAGCCACTAACACAACTAGATTTAAAACTTAAAACGTAACCTGGTCATGGTTACTGTATATCGATATTTTATATGGTAGTAGGTGAAAAATTGTTGGGTTTGTATATTTGAATGATTATTTCTATAACATCTGAGTACTTTGGGAAGTTTTCAGCATGCTGAATCCATTTCTACATTCAGAAATGGATTTTGAACAATAAAAAATAGTGATTTGTATAAATTTATATCACCAGATTCATAAAGAAAAAATCATTTTGTAGAACAGCTAGCCAAAGCTATTCAGGTAATTAAAGTGAACAGAAAATATTATTTGGTTATAAAAGCTATTGAAAGTCTTTTTAAACGAATGTCCAGATGCACAAAGATGACATTCTGTGCAGGAAAACGAACGTCCAGATGCACCCAGATGACATTCTGTGCAGGAAAACAAACAAATGGAAAGTTTCTATGCCATTTAGGACTATGTGATTAATCTGTATGGCTTCTAATCTGAAACTGTTAAATTGAAGAATCTGACACTCATACCCACTCTTGGTTACATAAACTTAATTTAAAGATAGTTTAATCCTCTGAAAGTGAAGAATAAAGCTACAGCAAAATCATTATTGAAGGTACAGCGTTTATTTCTTTGGGTTTATGTAGAAAGAGACTCATAAATAAATCACTAAAGGCACCCATTTCAAATTATTTTAGGGATAGTATTACCGATTTTACTTTATTCAATAACAAATTATCATCACTTATAAATGGAGTGATTCTTTAAAAACCTATGTAGTGCACTATTTAAGTGGAGTGCTGAAAATGGAGTGGTTCTTATATAAAATATGTAGTGCACTATTGATTCCAAAGTGCCTAATAGGTCGAACTTCCGAGTGATAGGGATTATAAGATATTTATCAATAGTAGTATGAGAGATCATATCTCATGATAGCCATAAAATGGAGATTACCGATGAAGGCAATGGAGAACTGGCCAGCAGATTTTAGGTAAAGAGAAATTCGAAGAAACACTGAACGAAACTTACACTCCCCAAATAATACTGAGAGGTGGATGTTCTTACCCTTATAAGTGAAGCCCCTAGTGTCTCTGGTATTCCATTCTTCCATCAATTTGTCCACCACATCTACTAGGAGATT
This sequence comes from Picea mariana, assembly GCA_032191745.1. Taxonomy (NCBI): domain Eukaryota; kingdom Viridiplantae; phylum Streptophyta; class Pinopsida; order Pinales; family Pinaceae; genus Picea; species Picea mariana. The sequence continues at coordinate 209,789 of JASDQU010735789.1, read as the reverse complement.
GTTCAAATAATAGTATGCCAGACATCCTGTAACATCGGCGGGGATGTAATGTTATCCACACAACGATTCCATTCACGGCTGGATGAGAAAATCCTTCATGCGATACCTGTTCCAAGTACTCTCCCATTCAACGTAATTAGTTCGATGTAAGTTTCTTCCATTACATATCTTATGATTTTTTTTTTTAAATAGGAGGCTCGCAAACCTGTTTTGTTTGGCTTCTTCGATTACATATTGTATGGAAAGTTATGAAGGCCACTCTGCAAGTTTTTTAGTTCGTGACCTCTAAGTTTGCTCAAACTCATTTTTAAATATTTTGTGTGTTTACAATTTCATATGTATTTCTGACTTTATATGCTAAGAATAACACTTTATGTGTGAAGAAATCGTTTCATTAATTGTTTTATCACAACCCGCAGTAAATCAAGTAGTTTTCTCATGGTAAGTCAGTGTTCAACTACGATGTTTGTGGCGCGCACAGTTTCCTTGCGGGCTGTAGATCCGAGATCTCGTATCGCTACCAGGTTGATCAAGAACAAGTTGATCACAACAGCTATCGCTACCAGGTTGATCACAACAGGTTGATCACAGAAGGTTTTATCGAACAAGTTTATGAGAGAAACAACTCTGTTCAAAGGTGAAATATGGCTTTTACTTCACATTTGCAACCTTCCACTTTTATATGAAAGAATTATAAGTTATAGTACTTGACCATGAAGGAATTATTTCGGGGCCAATATGTATGGGAGATAGCCGAGAATGGTACACAAAATGAGAAGGATGTTTTGAAAGATGAAAGTAAGAAGAATACATCAAGCCATGTATGAGAGCATAGTCCCAAGAGTTGCATAAGCAAAGCATGCCAACGAAGCATGGGACATATTAAAAACCTCTTATCAAGGTATCTTATCAAGGTATGGACAAAGTCAAGACTTCAAAACTAAAAATTCTTAGAAGAGATGTTGAAACTGTATCAATGAAAGAAATAGATTCAATAGATTCCTTTTATAGCCATATCATTGGCCTCATAAATTAGATTAAGTCTCATGGAGAAACCATGGAAGACAAAAAAGTTGTTGAGAAGGTACTTAAGAGTCTTCCTCCTATGTTTGATACCCTTGTTGTGATGAGAACAAAGACCTGAGTCAATTTAGTCTAGATGAATTACAAACTCCCCTCATTAATCATGAACACAAATGAAATAAGTCAAACATGTCATTAGAGAATGCATTTTCCGTGTAGTCATCTATAAGCAGTGGAAGAGGAAATGGGAGAGCTAACTCTAAAAGTAGAGGAAGAAGTTATGTTAGAGGTGGACAGAGTAGAAGTCCTGGAGATACTTGTGGAAGAGGATAAAGTCAAAATAATAGTCACCCAAGTGGTCAGGGAATTGATAAATCAAAGATTCACTGCCATTACTTACTGTAAAAAGTATGGACATTATGCATATGAATGGAGGAAGAGATAGTATAATCATAACAAACAAGGTCAAGTTTATTCACACACTACAAATAGTCCCTCTAGTCCTATGTTTATGGCACTCTTGAGGCAATGCCTATATTCTCACCATTTGAATGCAATGTTGCTCAAAAAATTTCCTGTGACATATGGTATTTAATCACATGACATGAAACATAGAATTGTTTTCTAGTTTGGATAAGTCAGTCCAAACCAAGGTTACACTTGGAACAGATATCCAAGTCACTGTCTTAGGAAAAGAGAGTATAAACATTTTAACTAAGCAAGGAGAACAAAAAGTTATGCCTCATGTATATTATGTTTATGGTTTGAAGCATAATTTGATGAGCACATGACAATTGTTACAAAAATGATACATAATATATATGGAAGATAATCACCGTGTGATTATTGACATATATCCAAGCAATCAAATTATTGAAAGAATTCGTATGACAAGCAACATAATGTTCCCATTGACATTGAATCCAACCAGGAAGAAAAATACAATGCTAGTTGTTGGTAAATACATTTACAGCAGAAACTGCATGCAGTTCCAATGAAGAAAACAATGTGCACAATATCAAGAAAGGAGAAAGTGGCACAGAGATGTAAACATCATTTCAATCTGAAGTGCAGAATGATTCCTGGCTATGGCATTTTAAGTTTGGACATTTGAACTTTGGAGGCTTGAAGTTGCTACACATAAAGGATATGGTAAAAGATTTACCATTCATTGAAAAACTAGAAAGAATATGTGAAGGCTGCATTTTTTGAAACCATCATGGAGAGTCATTTCGAGTTGGCAAGTCACAAAGAGAAAAAAATCCACGGGAAATAGTACATTCAGACATTTGTGGACCAATGAAAACTCCATCTATAGGAGGAAGTCCTTATTTTCTTACATTCATTGATTATTTCTCAAGAAAAACATGGATTTATTTCCTAAACCATAAATCTGACGCATTGGTTTATTTTCAAGAGTTCAAATCACTTGTGGAGAAGCAATGTGGTTATTACATCAAGTGTATAAGAACCAATAGAGGAGGAGAATACATTTCAAGAAAATTTCATAACTTTTGTAAAGTTCATGGAATCTATAAGCAATTTACAACGTGATATATACCACAACAGAACAATGTCGTAGAGAAAAATAACATAACCATCATGGAAATGGCACACAATATGTTGGCAGGCACACATTTTTCAAATGAGTATCGGGCTAAGGCAATAGAAACTGCAAAATACATCATGAACAAATGTTTGACAAAGAATGTGAAAAATAGAATTCCTCAAGAATCTTGGACATGTATGAAGCATAATGCATACGCACATGTTCAAGATGAGATGAGAAGCACATGTTCAAGATGAGATGAGAAAGAATCTAGAGAACAAAGGACAAAAATGTATATTTGTTGGGTATTCTAAAGAAACAAAAGGATACAAGTTGTATGACCCTGTCACAAGAAAAGTCATAATCATCTGCGATGTTCAGTTCTTGGAGAATGAATCATGGGATGGAAGCACAACAAAGACAGTTAGGATTATTAATGCCATTGAGCATGATGACACATAATAAGAGGTGGTTCAAACACCATGTACAAGTCAGTGCAGAAAGTTCCTTATAAAACTACGATGCAAAACACAACACAAACAAATCCAATGAGATCACCAGGTGTGTAGTCTACACCTAGAGCGCAACAAACACTAGCAAGCAATTAGTTTTACATCTCCAAATCCAACATTAGCAAGTTTGTTACCAAGAAAGACAAGAAGTCTACGCAAAATCTATAATGATGACACAACAAATTTATTTTCAATTTTTGCCGTGTTTTCACAAATAGATGATCCATTAACTTTTGAAGAAGCTATCAAAGATGATGTATGGGCGCAAGCCATGGATGAAAAAATCATATGCATAGCGAACAATCAGACATGAAGGTAGATGTACCTGAAGACAAGGATGTGATAAGTGTCAAGTGGATTTATAAGACCAAGCAAGATGTAGAAGGAAATGTACAAAAGCACAAAGCAAGGCTAGTTGCAAGAGGTTTTACACAACAACCTGGAATTGATTTCAATGAAACATTTGCACTAGTTGCACACATGGACATAGTGAGAACTATGTTAGCCATTGTTGTGCAAAATAGATAGCCACTCTATCAAATGGATGTAAAGTCAACATTTTTAAATGGACACTTAGAAGAATAAGTATATTTGGAACAACCACAAGGCTATGATGTTCCAGGACAAGAAGACAAAGTGTACAGATTGAAGAAAACACTGTATGTGTTAAAGCAAGCTACCATAGCTTGGTACAGTCGCATAGATTCCTATCTCACATAGAATGGATTTCAAAGAAGTGAATGTGAGCCAACACTATACATCAAAGAAAATCAATGAGGAAACATGTTAATTGTTTTCTTATATGTAGATGATTTGATTTTTACAAGTGATTTTGGCATAGAAGAATTTAATTCAGTCATGAAGGATGAATTTGAAATGACTGATTTAGGGCTTATGAGATAGTTTTTCGGTATTGAAGTTCACGAGTCCAAAACTGATATATTTATCTCACAATCTAAGTATGAACATGAAATTCTGAAAATAATCAATATGATAAATTCAAAAGCAATCCCAACATATGTCATAACATGATTGAAGTTAAGTAAGGAATATAAAGGGTCCAAGGTGCATCCCACACTATTTAAAAGACTGATAGGCAGTCTTATTTATCTAACAACAACAAGACATAATATTATATATAGAGTGAGCCTGATTTCAAGGTTCATTGAAACTCCAAAAGAATCACACTCGAAGGAAAGAAAGAGAATCATGAGATATGTGAATGGAACAAAAGATTTTGGCATTTTGTGTCCCACTTTAGAAGATTTCAGACTTATTGGATACACTTACAGTGATTGTGGAGGAAACAAAGATGAAAGGAAAAGTACATTTTAGTACACATTTCATTTTGGAACAGGTATGGTATCACGGGCATCAAGGAAGCAAGCCATAGTGACTCTTTCTTCAGTAGAAGCAGAGTACGTTGCATATACAAGTGCAACTTGTCAAACAATTTGGATGAGAAGAATGCTAAAATATTTTTTGCAGGAACAACATGAACCAATAACAATATTTTGTGACACCAATTCAACCATCATGTTATACAAGAATCATGTGTTTCATAAGAAAGCCAAGCACATTGATACAGGGTATCATTTTATTAGCAAATTAGTGAATAACAAAGAAATTTGTTTAGAATTTTCCAGGTCTAAAGAACAAGCTGTAGATGTTTTCACAAATGCTTTAGCAAGAGATGCATTTCAACATCCATGCAATAATTTGGGAGTCTTCGCAGTAGCATAGGAATGAAGGTTCATGTCGATTCAAATTTTGATGTAAATTTTGTAATCTCGTCTACTTATAATTAAGTGGGAGTGTTGGAAATAGTAATTACAAGTTGGTGATCTTTACATCTCCACCAAATTTTTAGTCAGTTAGTCAGTCTATAATATTTTTAGTTCATGAGCTCTACATTTACTCAAAATTCATTTTTTTTTAGTAGGCAAGAAGGGGAGTTATTTAGTGAAGTCGATCTTATCTTTCTCGAGCTCTATTAAGTAGATAGAAGTCAATAGTATTTATTGACTCCTTTAATGTTTGCGTTAGTTTTTCTTCTACAAGAAGTCTCGGTCTTATCTATATATGTATGAGTCTATAGGAAGTCGAATACATAGAAAAAAGAGCGACAGACACAATGCATAGAAGCATCAATAATAGTTGAAGGTAGTCGAAGTAGTATGAGAGAACAAGTTCTATGTATGTTTTGTAAGTTGTAGAAGTCCAAGAATTCATTGGGTCTAAAGCTCGACTCAGTATTGTATTTTGTATTGGCGTGTAGTGCCAAAGTTATTAATATTAAGTATCTTGTGTGTTCACAATTTCATGTGTATTTTTTAGTTTATATGCTAAGTATAGCAGTGTGTTGTTTATGTGTGAAGAAATCATTTAATTAATTGGTTTATCACAACGCGTAGTAAATCGAGTAAGTTTCTCACTATATTGTAAGTCCTGAGTGTTCAACAACAAATTTTGTGGCGCATAATATTTTGTCACTGTGTTACGCATAGTTTCCTTGCGCGCTATAGATCCCAATTTTTTTTGGTTCCCTATATTTGTAACATCCATTTCTCAAATGTTCCTGTATATGGAAGATTGGTAGAAAACCTTTTTTTCAAATGGTAGAAGCCATGTTTTTAAAAGAAAAATCTCGTTGGGAGACTAAAGGATGCTATCCATCACTATATATATCCTATCCATTACTATAGATGGTAGTTTTAGTAAATGCATATGTATGGATTAGAGTAACTTTCTCACATGGATATATTAGTGCCATCATCCAAGAGATTGGAATTGTAAATTAGTAGATTAGATCATATTAAATTCTCTCACCGAACTAAGTTGAACGAAGAACTTGTTCGCATAAAATTAATCACATACAAAGCACCATTAAAAACCACGAAATTCCAATTTATCTAATGGTAATTAGGATTTGGGAAATTGAGTTCCAACACAATTTC
>JASDQU010735789.1:175411-203728 GCA_032191745.1 Picea mariana | reverse complement strand
TATAAATTTATATCACCAGATTCATAAAGAAAAAATCATTTTGTAGAACAGCTAGCCAAAGCTATTCAGGTAATTAAAGTGAACAGAAAATATTATTTGGTTATAAAAGCTATTGAAAGTCTTTTTAAACGAATGTCCAGATGCACAAAGATGACATTCTGTGCAGGAAAACGAACGTCCAGATGCACCCAGATGACATTCTGTGCAGGAAAACAAACAAATGGAAAGTTTCTATGCCATTTAGGACTATGTGATTAATCTGTATGGCTTCTAATCTGAAACTGTTAAATTGAAGAATCTGACACTCATACCCACTCTTGGTTACATAAACTTAATTTAAAGATAGTTTAATCCTCTGAAAGTGAAGAATAAAGCTACAGCAAAATCATTATTGAAGGTACAGCGTTTATTTCTTTGGGTTTATGTAGAAAGAGACTCATAAATAAATCACTAAAGGCACCCATTTCAAATTATTTTAGGGATAGTATTACCGATTTTACTTTATTCAATAACAAATTATCATCACTTATAAATGGAGTGATTCTTTAAAAACCTATGTAGTGCACTATTTAAGTGGAGTGCTGAAAATGGAGTGGTTCTTATATAAAATATGTAGTGCACTATTGATTCCAAAGTGCCTAATAGGTCGAACTTCCGAGTGATAGGGATTATAAGATATTTATCAATAGTAGTATGAGAGATCATATCTCATGATAGCCATAAAATGGAGATTACCGATGAAGGCAATGGAGAACTGGCCAGCAGATTTTAGGTAAAGAGAAATTCGAAGAAACACTGAACGAAACTTACACTCCCCAAATAATACTGAGAGGTGGATGTTCTTACCCTTATAAGTGAAGCCCCTAGTGTCTCTGGTATTCCATTCTTCCATCAATTTGTCCACCACATCTACTAGGAGATTGTTCAAATAATAGTATGCCAGACATCCTGTAACATCGGCGGGGATGTAATGTTATCCACACAACGATTCCATTCACGGCTGGATGAGAAAATCCTTCATGCGATACCTGTTCCAAGTACTCTCCCATTCAACGTAATTAGTTCGATGTAAGTTTCTTCCATTACATATCTTATGATTTTTTTTTTTAAATAGGAGGCTCGCAAACCTGTTTTGTTTGGCTTCTTCGATTACATATTGTATGGAAAGTTATGAAGGCCACTCTGCAAGTTTTTTAGTTCGTGACCTCTAAGTTTGCTCAAACTCATTTTTAAATATTTTGTGTGTTTACAATTTCATATGTATTTCTGACTTTATATGCTAAGAATAACACTTTATGTGTGAAGAAATCGTTTCATTAATTGTTTTATCACAACCCGCAGTAAATCAAGTAGTTTTCTCATGGTAAGTCAGTGTTCAACTACGATGTTTGTGGCGCGCACAGTTTCCTTGCGGGCTGTAGATCCGAGATCTCGTATCGCTACCAGGTTGATCAAGAACAAGTTGATCACAACAGCTATCGCTACCAGGTTGATCACAACAGGTTGATCACAGAAGGTTTTATCGAACAAGTTTATGAGAGAAACAACTCTGTTCAAAGGTGAAATATGGCTTTTACTTCACATTTGCAACCTTCCACTTTTATATGAAAGAATTATAAGTTATAGTACTTGACCATGAAGGAATTATTTCGGGGCCAATATGTATGGGAGATAGCCGAGAATGGTACACAAAATGAGAAGGATGTTTTGAAAGATGAAAGTAAGAAGAATACATCAAGCCATGTATGAGAGCATAGTCCCAAGAGTTGCATAAGCAAAGCATGCCAACGAAGCATGGGACATATTAAAAACCTCTTATCAAGGTATCTTATCAAGGTATGGACAAAGTCAAGACTTCAAAACTAAAAATTCTTAGAAGAGATGTTGAAACTGTATCAATGAAAGAAATAGATTCAATAGATTCCTTTTATAGCCATATCATTGGCCTCATAAATTAGATTAAGTCTCATGGAGAAACCATGGAAGACAAAAAAGTTGTTGAGAAGGTACTTAAGAGTCTTCCTCCTATGTTTGATACCCTTGTTGTGATGAGAACAAAGACCTGAGTCAATTTAGTCTAGATGAATTACAAACTCCCCTCATTAATCATGAACACAAATGAAATAAGTCAAACATGTCATTAGAGAATGCATTTTCCGTGTAGTCATCTATAAGCAGTGGAAGAGGAAATGGGAGAGCTAACTCTAAAAGTAGAGGAAGAAGTTATGTTAGAGGTGGACAGAGTAGAAGTCCTGGAGATACTTGTGGAAGAGGATAAAGTCAAAATAATAGTCACCCAAGTGGTCAGGGAATTGATAAATCAAAGATTCACTGCCATTACTTACTGTAAAAAGTATGGACATTATGCATATGAATGGAGGAAGAGATAGTATAATCATAACAAACAAGGTCAAGTTTATTCACACACTACAAATAGTCCCTCTAGTCCTATGTTTATGGCACTCTTGAGGCAATGCCTATATTCTCACCATTTGAATGCAATGTTGCTCAAAAAATTTCCTGTGACATATGGTATTTAATCACATGACATGAAACATAGAATTGTTTTCTAGTTTGGATAAGTCAGTCCAAACCAAGGTTACACTTGGAACAGATATCCAAGTCACTGTCTTAGGAAAAGAGAGTATAAACATTTTAACTAAGCAAGGAGAACAAAAAGTTATGCCTCATGTATATTATGTTTATGGTTTGAAGCATAATTTGATGAGCACATGACAATTGTTACAAAAATGATACATAATATATATGGAAGATAATCACCGTGTGATTATTGACATATATCCAAGCAATCAAATTATTGAAAGAATTCGTATGACAAGCAACATAATGTTCCCATTGACATTGAATCCAACCAGGAAGAAAAATACAATGCTAGTTGTTGGTAAATACATTTACAGCAGAAACTGCATGCAGTTCCAATGAAGAAAACAATGTGCACAATATCAAGAAAGGAGAAAGTGGCACAGAGATGTAAACATCATTTCAATCTGAAGTGCAGAATGATTCCTGGCTATGGCATTTTAAGTTTGGACATTTGAACTTTGGAGGCTTGAAGTTGCTACACATAAAGGATATGGTAAAAGATTTACCATTCATTGAAAAACTAGAAAGAATATGTGAAGGCTGCATTTTTTGAAACCATCATGGAGAGTCATTTCGAGTTGGCAAGTCACAAAGAGAAAAAAATCCACGGGAAATAGTACATTCAGACATTTGTGGACCAATGAAAACTCCATCTATAGGAGGAAGTCCTTATTTTCTTACATTCATTGATTATTTCTCAAGAAAAACATGGATTTATTTCCTAAACCATAAATCTGACGCATTGGTTTATTTTCAAGAGTTCAAATCACTTGTGGAGAAGCAATGTGGTTATTACATCAAGTGTATAAGAACCAATAGAGGAGGAGAATACATTTCAAGAAAATTTCATAACTTTTGTAAAGTTCATGGAATCTATAAGCAATTTACAACGTGATATATACCACAACAGAACAATGTCGTAGAGAAAAATAACATAACCATCATGGAAATGGCACACAATATGTTGGCAGGCACACATTTTTCAAATGAGTATCGGGCTAAGGCAATAGAAACTGCAAAATACATCATGAACAAATGTTTGACAAAGAATGTGAAAAATAGAATTCCTCAAGAATCTTGGACATGTATGAAGCATAATGCATACGCACATGTTCAAGATGAGATGAGAAGCACATGTTCAAGATGAGATGAGAAAGAATCTAGAGAACAAAGGACAAAAATGTATATTTGTTGGGTATTCTAAAGAAACAAAAGGATACAAGTTGTATGACCCTGTCACAAGAAAAGTCATAATCATCTGCGATGTTCAGTTCTTGGAGAATGAATCATGGGATGGAAGCACAACAAAGACAGTTAGGATTATTAATGCCATTGAGCATGATGACACATAATAAGAGGTGGTTCAAACACCATGTACAAGTCAGTGCAGAAAGTTCCTTATAAAACTACGATGCAAAACACAACACAAACAAATCCAATGAGATCACCAGGTGTGTAGTCTACACCTAGAGCGCAACAAACACTAGCAAGCAATTAGTTTTACATCTCCAAATCCAACATTAGCAAGTTTGTTACCAAGAAAGACAAGAAGTCTACGCAAAATCTATAATGATGACACAACAAATTTATTTTCAATTTTTGCCGTGTTTTCACAAATAGATGATCCATTAACTTTTGAAGAAGCTATCAAAGATGATGTATGGGCGCAAGCCATGGATGAAAAAATCATATGCATAGCGAACAATCAGACATGAAGGTAGATGTACCTGAAGACAAGGATGTGATAAGTGTCAAGTGGATTTATAAGACCAAGCAAGATGTAGAAGGAAATGTACAAAAGCACAAAGCAAGGCTAGTTGCAAGAGGTTTTACACAACAACCTGGAATTGATTTCAATGAAACATTTGCACTAGTTGCACACATGGACATAGTGAGAACTATGTTAGCCATTGTTGTGCAAAATAGATAGCCACTCTATCAAATGGATGTAAAGTCAACATTTTTAAATGGACACTTAGAAGAATAAGTATATTTGGAACAACCACAAGGCTATGATGTTCCAGGACAAGAAGACAAAGTGTACAGATTGAAGAAAACACTGTATGTGTTAAAGCAAGCTACCATAGCTTGGTACAGTCGCATAGATTCCTATCTCACATAGAATGGATTTCAAAGAAGTGAATGTGAGCCAACACTATACATCAAAGAAAATCAATGAGGAAACATGTTAATTGTTTTCTTATATGTAGATGATTTGATTTTTACAAGTGATTTTGGCATAGAAGAATTTAATTCAGTCATGAAGGATGAATTTGAAATGACTGATTTAGGGCTTATGAGATAGTTTTTCGGTATTGAAGTTCACGAGTCCAAAACTGATATATTTATCTCACAATCTAAGTATGAACATGAAATTCTGAAAATAATCAATATGATAAATTCAAAAGCAATCCCAACATATGTCATAACATGATTGAAGTTAAGTAAGGAATATAAAGGGTCCAAGGTGCATCCCACACTATTTAAAAGACTGATAGGCAGTCTTATTTATCTAACAACAACAAGACATAATATTATATATAGAGTGAGCCTGATTTCAAGGTTCATTGAAACTCCAAAAGAATCACACTCGAAGGAAAGAAAGAGAATCATGAGATATGTGAATGGAACAAAAGATTTTGGCATTTTGTGTCCCACTTTAGAAGATTTCAGACTTATTGGATACACTTACAGTGATTGTGGAGGAAACAAAGATGAAAGGAAAAGTACATTTTAGTACACATTTCATTTTGGAACAGGTATGGTATCACGGGCATCAAGGAAGCAAGCCATAGTGACTCTTTCTTCAGTAGAAGCAGAGTACGTTGCATATACAAGTGCAACTTGTCAAACAATTTGGATGAGAAGAATGCTAAAATATTTTTTGCAGGAACAACATGAACCAATAACAATATTTTGTGACACCAATTCAACCATCATGTTATACAAGAATCATGTGTTTCATAAGAAAGCCAAGCACATTGATACAGGGTATCATTTTATTAGCAAATTAGTGAATAACAAAGAAATTTGTTTAGAATTTTCCAGGTCTAAAGAACAAGCTGTAGATGTTTTCACAAATGCTTTAGCAAGAGATGCATTTCAACATCCATGCAATAATTTGGGAGTCTTCGCAGTAGCATAGGAATGAAGGTTCATGTCGATTCAAATTTTGATGTAAATTTTGTAATCTCGTCTACTTATAATTAAGTGGGAGTGTTGGAAATAGTAATTACAAGTTGGTGATCTTTACATCTCCACCAAATTTTTAGTCAGTTAGTCAGTCTATAATATTTTTAGTTCATGAGCTCTACATTTACTCAAAATTCATTTTTTTTTAGTAGGCAAGAAGGGGAGTTATTTAGTGAAGTCGATCTTATCTTTCTCGAGCTCTATTAAGTAGATAGAAGTCAATAGTATTTATTGACTCCTTTAATGTTTGCGTTAGTTTTTCTTCTACAAGAAGTCTCGGTCTTATCTATATATGTATGAGTCTATAGGAAGTCGAATACATAGAAAAAAGAGCGACAGACACAATGCATAGAAGCATCAATAATAGTTGAAGGTAGTCGAAGTAGTATGAGAGAACAAGTTCTATGTATGTTTTGTAAGTTGTAGAAGTCCAAGAATTCATTGGGTCTAAAGCTCGACTCAGTATTGTATTTTGTATTGGCGTGTAGTGCCAAAGTTATTAATATTAAGTATCTTGTGTGTTCACAATTTCATGTGTATTTTTTAGTTTATATGCTAAGTATAGCAGTGTGTTGTTTATGTGTGAAGAAATCATTTAATTAATTGGTTTATCACAACGCGTAGTAAATCGAGTAAGTTTCTCACTATATTGTAAGTCCTGAGTGTTCAACAACAAATTTTGTGGCGCATAATATTTTGTCACTGTGTTACGCATAGTTTCCTTGCGCGCTATAGATCCCAATTTTTTTTGGTTCCCTATATTTGTAACATCCATTTCTCAAATGTTCCTGTATATGGAAGATTGGTAGAAAACCTTTTTTTCAAATGGTAGAAGCCATGTTTTTAAAAGAAAAATCTCGTTGGGAGACTAAAGGATGCTATCCATCACTATATATATCCTATCCATTACTATAGATGGTAGTTTTAGTAAATGCATATGTATGGATTAGAGTAACTTTCTCACATGGATATATTAGTGCCATCATCCAAGAGATTGGAATTGTAAATTAGTAGATTAGATCATATTAAATTCTCTCACCGAACTAAGTTGAACGAAGAACTTGTTCGCATAAAATTAATCACATACAAAGCACCATTAAAAACCACGAAATTCCAATTTATCTAATGGTAATTAGGATTTGGGAAATTGAGTTCCAACACAATTTCGTCCATGAACCATGACTAACTAATACCATGGGTTATTATGCATACTTTCACGTACCCATAGTGTGCCTTATAATAGTAAACCTCTTGAGGATGTGAAATGCCTGTATTTTTCTCACTTGGTTGCTTGGAAACGCCAAGTATATCATCCATACTTCTACTACTCTTCACCTAGAGCATACCCATACTCTATTCTAGGCTATCAACAAGTCACATGCCTAATCTAGTGCAAATCTTATACACTTAAACAATTATTAACAACTTTGACACTTGGAAATTTATAAGCATACATCCATACTCTTGTATACATAGACAATTGTTAACAACTTTAACACTTAGAATTTATAAGAATACATCCTTGAACATGAGAATCCAAGAGAAAAACAATGAAACATATAATAGAAACATAGATATAATGTAGGCGACACAAATCATGCCTAACACATGGATAAATCTTTGTTATTGAAAATCAATTACAATATGAGAACTACCGACTTGGTTTACAAACTCAGTGGTGACATGACTTGCCTCACCTCACCAACACACTCATAAACAAATTAGTCACACCATGAAAATCTATCGTAACCATCTCCCTAACATCCTGTGGTGCACCTCAGACATGCCCACAACGTCATCTCTTTGTTTCTGTAGACTTCACAAATTATAGTTCTTCCTCATTGATGCCTCCAACAAACCTGTGTTTACACACTTCTCCAAAATCGACGCAAAATAAGCTTTCCAAACTCTCTCCATTGAATCCACCTCAAGGAAGCACAAGTCCTCCCAAGTGGAGTGACATGGATCCTTGAGGGAGGTCTCCCTCTTTGTCTTCCTCATAACCACAAAGCTATTCTTTCTCTCTTTGTCTTCCAAGATTCCCTCTTGCTTTTCCACACTCCTACCTTTATAGGTGTCCATCTGTCACGTCCCTTTTTCCATGCTTGAGCCAACTCGTTGGATCACCAAATCGTGACCCTTTGCAAGGTTGGACTGAATCACCATGTGGGCGTGTTCAAACCGCTTTCCCAATCGACCCATCAAACATTTTTTTGGTCATCTCGTCAACCCATGGATCCATCTAACCTACTTATTGTCCTGGGTGTGCGCACCCCTTTGGTGAGTCGAGTTGACTCTCCTAAGTGCACCCCCCATTCCTTAGCCTATTTTTCTTCGTTGGTGGAGCACTCAAGTCATGCCCTCAACCCTTCATAAAATCATTCATCGTTTGACTTATGTCACAAGATATGTTGGGTGGAGTCTTCCCACTGCGTGCCCAAGGAACCTGTTGTGGCAAACAACAACCACCCTTTATTTTTCAAGAAAGTAAAGGGGCCCCTTATTAATTTTGGTAATGTCACCTTAATTATTTCTTGGTTTTATATTTCTAATGTATTTTATGTCTTGTTTGTCCTTTTGAAATTCTCATCATCTTCCTCTCTTTGATACAGTTCCATTGATATGGATTGTTTTGTTTGATTTTCTTATATAGTCATGTAAATATTTTATTATTTAGATGATTGGATCTATTTTCATTGGACATTATTAAATCACAACAACTTGATTAATTATTGGAAATAGTTTTAATATGAATTCCTCATGTTCACTTTGTTCTAAAACAATATTACAAGGAATATTTTTATCATTCAATAATTAACCCGTGATTCTAAAATGTGGTTTAATTGGTTCATTTAAATTTTCCAACAATTGAATGATTATTAAATTTTATGGAGTTAATTACTACAATTTGAAAAATATTCCCAAATCTCAAAATATAATGTCCAATCTGATATATTTATAATATGTGATAACAATCTGCAATTGAGCTATAGTCACCAAAATTTGTTCAATTGGAAAATTTGTATATGTTTGAGGAGGTAAATTTCCATCCCGCATTGCAAGAAAACGATGAGGAATTATCTCAAATGACTGAAAATCCATTTCCTAATTGGGGTGATTTACGTTCCATAAGGGCCATTTCCTGAGAAAATGAGTAATTTTAGAGAAATTCTATCAGAAAGGAGGTGGAATTTCCCAGATTTGTTGTTACAACCAACTCACAAGAAGCAATTTTGTAGGTCAATTTATGGGAGATGAATTTATGAAAACGGTTGAAACCCCACTTCAGAAACATGTCAATTTACCTTATCCTAAGAGTTTTTTTCTAAATACAAACCTTTTGGGAGATATCATGCATTATTTGGGTAGTATCTATCCAAATTTATTTTTTTGCAGATTTTGTAGCTGATTTTATTCCGAATTCTATAACTAATTGATAGGAAGTTTTGGTCGACTCAAGGAGGATTCGACCCAAAGGAAAAGGAATGTATAAAACTATGATTATTAATGTGTAAGGGGGCTCCTCTGTTCTAAAATTTAGAGGCTATGAAAATTGTTGTAAAGGGAGTTTAGTTGTAGGTGAAGAGGAATACTCAGATACGCGTTATTTGGGGGTTTTCTTTTCAAGATTCAATCTTTGGTTTTGAGACAAGGTTTGCACTATTGCATCTCTTTTATTCAACAAAAAAACTCATTATTTTGAAAGGATTGTTGGATATCTATTTGTAAAACATAGAAATGAAATCAGGTTTATTATTTGTATTCAAATACTTTTGTTTGTTAATGAAAATTTTACTCTTTTAATGGAAAATTTGTGCCAATTATTTCATATTTTGCACTATTGTTTGATATTAGAATGATTGTTTATTAGACGAGATTGTTTATTAGACAAGCTATTTGATCCAATGGTATTATATATTTACTATTTATTTTTAATATGTTATTGTGCTTGAATCCAATTTATGAGTAACGATTTACTTAGAAATATGTCATTTGAAATAGATTTAATTGTCATTGAACTATCTGAATTATTTTTGCATTTTAATGGCCCATATTTTATTGTTTTAAATATACAAAAAAAGAATGTATGGCACTTATAATGTTAACTATTGGAACTAATTCAACAACTTGTCATTTATCATAAAACCATGTTTAATCCCCACTATATTTAAATCCTTGAACCTGGTATTTGAGAGTTATCTCTTAGGTATCAAGTTAGATTAGTTTCCTTTACTTTCCATATTTTATTTAGATTTAGGTTTAGAATTATATTAATTTATTGCATTTTGTTGAAGTCCCTCATGTAGAAACAATTTCACCTATGGATTAGCTAATCCCTTGTGTCATCTTAAGGATTTCTTTCTTGCAAACTAGCCACGGGAAGCCAATTCATTTTCTTTTGTTTGCAAATAAAAGAAGGTATCGAAATACATTAGCAGAGAGAAATACATGTACATATATTTATATGTATATAGATTAGATTAGTAATTAGCTTAAGTTAGTTTTATATAAGGCAACTGGACCTTTAACCAGTCAGAATTAACATCTCAAATAGATAAGGGCTTAATTGTGGTTCTGATTGGGTGATCTCCCTATGATGTTGAAAATGGTCATTTTTTTCCATCAATATTTTTGGCACTAGAAAGAGGGCCATTGATGAGTGTGCATAATAATTTGATTCTTACGAGATATTTTCTTTAACACTATTTTTTATTTGTAATGGCTTCCTCTAAACTTCCCATATGGATTTTTATATTTGGTTGCACATCAAACACTCCAACAAAGGTAGTTAAGCACTTGTGAAAGGTAAAGTTTAGTGGTGAGTCTAATTATTTTTCATTTCATCATGTTCATCGATTTATTTTGAATTGTAAAAATTTTGATATTGATGATGGTGTTATGTGTAGGATTTTCACTCTCACCTTAACAAGTCAAGCCAAAGACTAGTGTAGATCATTGCTAGTTGCTTTTGTGGATAGATCGGACGAGTTCGCTCGAATTTTCCTACATAGATTTCAAGATTATGATTGTGACCAGGTTTGCCTCGAACTTGACAAATTGCGAAGAATTGAAGGTTATTGCTATGCATATTTTCTTATTAGATTCAAATTAATTTGATTTCAATTTAAATTTGATGATTTACCTTCTATGCATGAATTAATAGGATGGTTTAAACACATTCTTTGGCTTCCTTGTGTTAACCATAATGAACCAAAAAATTTGATTTTTCTTAGTGTATTTTCTACTGTTGATGAACCAATTATTTCATATGATATCGATGATCCTATTGAACTATCAATTTAGAAATTACTGAGGAACTATTTCAGGAAAACATAAATTCATCCTGAAAATGATTTAAGTCCTAATATAATTCCTGAACTAGATTGTTGCCATGATGTAATTCAACTGAAATTTATGATATTATAATTAATACTTCTCAGGTCCGCATATTAAAACATCTTGATTCTCATTTTCAAGTAGGGAAATATCTATTCAATCAAGTCAATCCCCTACCTAAAACTGATATCCACTCTTAGGAGAATAATAAAGAAATGGTATTAGAAATTCGATAACAAGTTTTTAATGATAGTGATCATTTCGAGAACAGAGAAACATTTATTTTTATATGTTCCAATAGTCATTTTTCATTATACCTTGATATTTTTGTGGACATAAATTTGTTTGATAATCATCTAAGTGTTCCTCTTCATTTAAATGAAATTTTACAAAACAAAGGAACTATCATAAGTCAAACATATTTTGCATATCATGATTATCAAATTAATAAGTCATTAAATGATAATTTTTCTGATTATTTTCATACATGTTCATCATCTTATGTTTATGGTTATGTTCTAAAGGAAAATAGTCAAACTAGTGATTATGAAATCATTTTTTATAGTGATCTAGAGGTTGGGGATAGCAAGGCACTTCACCCCCAGGTGATGGTTATGTCAGATCCATGTATTGTCAATCCTCATGATCAATCCAAATTCCAAGATGTAGAATTTTTTTTTACTGATCATATTTCAATTTATTCTCATCTTGAGTCTTCACATAATGATTTCAATTTTAAATAACTAAACACAATGACTATATATGATTATGAGGTTATCACTCAAGTTTCCTTTCCCTGTCCTAATTTTAAACTTTTTTTACAAGTAGATGGCAATTCTAATATTTATTACACTATAGGGAAAGATACTTGTAAAATGGAAACTCTTGCAAATAAGTTCTTAGTTTCTATTGATATTATTGATATTCTTGCAAATAGTAATGTAAATTCTTTTCATATTGTAAATAGTACTAATTTTTCTCAACATGGTCAAAAGATTACTTTTCCAATCATGATTCCATTTCAACAATTCCACGATCATTTTAATGACATAATTCAATCTTGGTTAGAAAATACAGTTCAAAAGAGATTACTTGTTGATACATTTCTTATTTTGTCTATATTAGAAGTAGATGCACATAAAATAATTTCTTCTGATTGTTTACTATTCCTCTTTTTCGTATGTTTATAGGTATCAAAGAACATGAATGGCTCCAGTGGAAATTTGACTATACTTAGTCATATTTCCCTTATAGAATTAGAGTAGGATAGAATAGGAGTAGTTTTATCTTGTTTCTTTTTAATTAGGTTTAGTAAGCTTTATCACTTCTTGTTGAATAAAGGAGTTGTGAAATTATCATTGTATTTAACTATTGCCAATGTAATATCCTTTATGTTATTTTATTCATTTCTTTTCCTTTTACTTTTTATTAAAAGTTTTCCTTTAATATTTACTCTTAAAATTCATCATTAAAGATTATTCATTCTTCCAAGAAGTAAGATTTGTTAAGAGGGCAAAGAGGGACAATACTTTGGTAATATGTTTATGAATGAATTTTAATCATAACTTCCCTTTATTTAGAATTTTGTTTTACAATAAAATCATAATTTATTTTAAAACATTCAAGAGATAACTCATTTAAATCTCAACATAAATGAAAACACACATATCCATTTTTCTTATGTTGAGATATTTCTTCTCATTCTTGTCTTGTTTGATTTCACTTATTCATGGCTTATTAGATTGTGTTTTATTTTAAGTTTGTAGTTTCTTTTTATGAAGTTTCAATTCACTTTTGGTTTAGAGTTTGGTTTGCTTGGTTTTGATTGTTTCTTTTTTTTACTTTAAGATTAGATTCAATAAATTGATGATCTTCGGCTTATGTGAACTTCATTAAATCTGCAACTTCTTCATGGTTTAATTTTTATCATAAGAAGAGGTTACTTCTTTAATTTGGAGGAAATTGACATCTCTAAGGTAAATTGTAACGATATTCTCCAAAGTAAGTTTCATATGCCTATTATCATCATGTGTTATTTCTTTTATGTTCTATTTTGAGTTTTATTTTAGTATTTTCTCATCTAAGATCTGCTCCTATAGGTTTTCAGTAATTTTCAAGAAATCTAGCACCCCTGGTTTCTTGGAATTCATTCTCTTTGTTTCACCTATTTTTGGATTAGGAAAAGCAGTGATGATGGTGATCAAGTTGCAAATAAGATAAATTAGGGAGTCTTTGAACTTTTATGTTACTTCCATTCAATATATTTATAAGCCTCATCTTTATTACACAATCGTTAAAATTTTCCATGGAGGCTTGATTTTGAAACAAGAGATTTGAAAGGCAAGAGAGATCTTATTTAACTTCATTTTTTTTCATTTTTGCTACCTAGATTTTGTATTTTTTCTTTGAATTAAAAAAAACAATTTGTAGTATTCCAAATATAAAATATTTTGCAAAACATAAATATTTTAGCTAGAAATGATAGAGAAACAATGATATAACTAGAACAATACCAAAATAATACCAGAATAACACCAAAAAGAGAACTTTGATTATTGATACCAATGTTCACTTACCTCTTTGAGGCGGAAACCTCTAGTAGAGCGAAGATCTATTACAATAATATCCAAGAAAATATTTCTCATACCCTCTACTTCTATTTATACTCTATGTTGGACAGATTGTCATTGATGTCAATAGTCGAATTGATGATCTGTTGTTAATGATGAATTACCACAGTTGATATTGTCATTGATGTCAACAAGCATATTAGTTAAGCAGAAGATGTCAAGCAATGTGAAGAGGATGATAGTGCAAGCTCAAGAGGAAGAGAGAATAGGAAGAGTCCATTGCATAGTATATCAGGTAGCAGAAGAAATTCGTGATTATTGTTGATCACGATGGGATCAACAATGTTCATATGAATCAAGCTCAGGAGGGATAGAGGCTTGAAAGAGCTTAGATGAAGGACAAGAGTCGAGTTAAGCTCATAAGGGCTGGCATCGATTTCAGAGAAAGGATCCATCGATAATCTCGATGGATGATAGAAATTGTTGGAGACAACAGGAACAAATAGCCATGGGCCGTTAGATCCAGCATAGATGCAGATAGGAAGTTGTTGACCATTGATATTCTTCAAGAGCCTCAACAACCATCGGATCATATCAAACTGGAAGGAAAGGATAAGTGTGGCATAAGATCAATGATGAGGTTTGTTCAAAACCCTAAAAGACGAAGCTCTAAAAGCTCAGGAGGAGGAGTGACATGGACCGTTAGATTCAAAGAAAAGGAGGAGCGAAATGGATCGTCGATCGGATGAGAGCAGCATTTCGGATACCGGGAGTTGGAGTGTCAACCCCCCTTTATCACAGGAATGCTAAAACCCCATCAGTCATCGGATCACCAAGGCTATGGACCGTCGATCTATTTCCATGAAATAAAGCTTGAACTTTCCGATCATTTTGGCGAGATCATACGTGAACTGTTCGATCATTTTAGTGATGCCATACCGGGAGTTTTCACCACAGCGCTTGCCCAATGTTCCAAAAGCCTGACAACCATCCATCTCAATTCTTGATTAAGCCCTGGCCATCGGATTAAGAAATGTAAGGATCAAATATAAATCGTTGATCTGTCTTTGCAAAACAAATGTGAGTCATCCGATCATTTCAGCGATATCCTAATTGGAATTTTTGAATTGTTGGAGGTCATGAGACCCGATGAGAAAAATGCTAAATAATCGACGACCGTCCATCTTCGTGGAGAATATGACACGTCCGATGTGACCAAAAATTTCGTGATCAGGAATTCTGAAAGTGGAAGTCATGAAGATTTGAATGCCTAAAATGCTGAAACCCCATCATCCGTCCATCTCAGTGGGGAATTTGAACCGTCCGATTGTTTTGGTGATTTCGTGATTGTGAGTTTAGTAAAGTGTGAAGTCACGAAGACTTGAATGTCTAAATGTCAAAACCCCATCATCCGTCTATCTCATTAGGAGGATGAATCATGGCCGTTGAACTGAGAAGTGATCAAGCATTCATTTGGTCTAATTTCCTAAAGCGTGAGGTCACCACCATTGGTCATATGGTAAAGAGGTTTGACATTGTAGAGTGTAATGCGTTGCTGAAATTCTGGAGCCAATGGTTCTATAACGCACGGTCATGTGAAATGGCTTGAAGGAAGCGCCTCCACGAAATCTGGTCTCTGTGAAGTAAAAGATATTTGATATCGAGTATAAAGGATTAAATTGATCCATGACTATGATCAATTTATGAAAAACCTTCACGGCAAAATGAACCGATAGACAGTCATGATTAAAAGAGAATAAATCATGAAAATATGAATACAGAATAAAAAGGAAAAATGATATTAATTAATGTTTAGTTTATCATTTTAAATGAAAAGGTACTGTGGTTCAAATAAAGGGACACAATGTTTTAAATTTCACACCCATTTGAAGAGTATATAAACGAGAAAAAGTGGTGTGAAGAATGTGTCTCTGCAGTCCATATCAGAAGATCAAAAGATGAAGTAGATTGCAGGAAGAAAAGATAATACCTATGTATTAAGGGTGGTTGGGTGGTGCAAGGGAAAGTTGGTGCCTGCAGAGGGAATTTGTGCTTTCTTGTTGGTTATAGCTGACTAAATAGGGGGTCGTAGCCTCCTACCAGTTGGTGCTAGTAAACCAGGGTGTGGGTGCTTCCTGATCAGTTGGTCCTGATAAAAGAGGAAGCACATCTTCCTTCTATGTAACATGTAAAACAAATTTTGCAGTTAATAGAAAAGAGTTTGTGGTTTTCCCATTTGGGTTCCACGATAAAATACTATGTTAAAATTTTGTTTGCATTAATAAATGAAAAATTTATATAATTTTTGTGTCACTGATTCACAACCCCCCCCCCCTCTTAGTGATAGGATCTGATCCTTCACTCTATCTATCCAAAAGAAACATCTAGAGGAAGATCCTTCTAGAAGTGAAATCTTCTATTAGGTCTTCTTACATTTGACTTATTCTTCCTTATTGCTAGGCCTTATTAATATTGGCCTTTATTACATGGAATTATATTATTCTACCTACGTGAGGGGTTAGGGAGGTTAGGTCCCTAAAACTCCCTCCCTGTTGAAGAACAACCTTGTCCTCAAGGCTTCAGATGAGGAAATTGTTGTAGAATGGTGGCTAGCTCCCTGGTGACATCTTTTGGAGGTGTATCTTTCTATTGGACTAACACTTCTTGGATGGGGCGATGATGGAGAAGAAACTCTCTCTGGGACAAGAATGCTTTTGGATACAACCATCTGGAACATTCTTCATCCAACTCAGGGAGACTAGTTTGAGTTTGGAACTTAGTTCCAATAACTTTATTTAAGAAGGAAACATGAAAAAATGGATAGAGCTTCAACTGACTCGGTAGAGCTAAATGATAGGCCACCAATCCCACACGCTTGATCCCTATATAAGGACCATAGAATTTGGGCACAAGTTTCTAACATTATTGAGCTTCGAGTGAAGTCTTATTATAAGGTTGTAGATGAAGAAATACTTGGTCCCCTTCAAAAAAATGGCATTCAAAATGACCTTGATCAACATGTTGCTTCATGCAATTCCGAGCCATGACCAAATTGTCTTTGAGGGCACAAATAATACCCTCACGGATGTTAATAATTTTATCAACCTCCTTAACCTTCGAGACCCATAGAATATAGGAGAGAACTGATGGGGTATTTTGGAAATAGAGTGCTTCAAAAGGAGTCATGCAAGTAGCTGTATGGTAAGATGTGTTGTACCACCATTCAGCTATGGGTAACCATTGAGCCCACCAATTTTTCTGCTTAGATGAAAAACACCTCAAATATGTTTCCAAACACTTGTTGGCATCTTCAGTATGGCCATCCCTCTAGGGGTGATAGGAAGTGTTGAGATGAAATTGGGTGCCCTGTATCTTGAAAAATTCTTTCCAAAACTTATTGGTGAAAGTGGGGTCTCTATCAAAGACAATATAATTAAGCATGCCATGAAGCTTGAAGATATTATCCATGAAGATTTGAGCCACTATGGCGGCTATGAATGGGTGTTGAAGAGTAAAAAAATGAGCATATTTGGAAAGACGATATACTACCACCATGATGGCTGACTTATTTCTCAATTTAGGCAATCCCACAATGAAATACATAGAAATATCTCGCCAAATAGTAGGGGGAATTGAAAGCAGTTGTAGTGTGCCTAAAGCTTTGAAAATTTATCCCTTATTGCATTGACAGAACTCACATTCACCCACAAAGGTGTAGATTTCATGTTTCATACCCTCGTAGAAAAAAGAATGTTTGACCTGTTCATAGGTTTTGGTAAACCCTGAATGTTTGAATCTGGGTAAGGCCTGAAGTTTAGAAAGCACTGCGGATTTAAGTTGGTATTGCTTGCATAAATAAAAATGGCCTTTGTAGAGAAGATCTTCATTATGCCAAGAATACCATGGAGAAACTAAAGAACTGTGATGCAATTGGGGGAGCAGGCTAGAAATTTTGGGGTCTTGCAACCATTCCTGATGAAAAACTTGGAGCCAATCTAGTACAATGAAGGAGAGAGAGAAAAGGGACCCGTCTTCTTCATATTTATGGGAAAGAGCATCGAACACTACGTTTTTCTTTCCCTTCTTGTAAATGATCTCATAATCATAGCAAAATATCTTTTTCACCCATTTTTGTTGCGTTGAGGATGAAATTCCCTATTCCAGGAAATACTTGAGACTTTGATGATCAATTTTGATTTGGAATCATTGACCCAATAGATAAAATTTCCTTTTCATAAAATGGATTGGCCCAAATGTTGCTCTGAAAGTTGTTTGCTAGTTAAGGCTTAGGGCCTACCATCTTTCTTGAGGATGGCTCCAATTCCTTTCCCTGAAGCATCACATTCCAATACAAATGTCTTTGTGAAGACTGGGAGGGATAGGACAGGGGCCGAGTACATAGCATATTTTAAGGCTTGGAAGGCATGATCCACAGATGAAGCCCAAGTGAAATCATTCTTTTTAAGGAGGGAAGTGAGAGGAGATGCAATATTTCCATAATTTCAAAAAAGACTTCCTATAATATCTCGTTAAACCCATAAAACCACACAAAGCTCTTAAGATTTTTAGGGTGAGGCCAATCCTAAATAGATTCAATTTTCTTAGGATCCACTCGGACACCATCCTTGCCGACAATACCACCCACATATTCCACTTCTGAGGCACCAAAGGCACATTTAGAATGTTTGAGGAAAAGTTGATGTTTAGAGAGTAGATGTAGAACTTGATTCACATGGGAGAGATGGGATGACCAGGTTTTACTATAGATGAGAATACCATCAAAGAAAACTAAGACAGAATGATGGAGAAAAGGATGAAATACATGATTCATAATACTTTGGACAGTGGAAGGAGAATAACACAATCCAAAGGGAATTACCAAGAATTCATAATGACCCTCATGAGTGCGAAATGGAGTCTTGGGAATGTCTTCTTCTTTCATAGGGATCTGGTGGTAGCTAGAATATAGATCCAATTTGGTGAAGCACTGAGCACCACTCAATTCACCCAAGAGGTCATAAATGACATGGATGGGGGATTTTTCTTTGATTGTCAGTTTGTCGAGGGTGAAAAAATTAGGACACGTGTGCCAAGTACCTTCTTTCATGAGTACCATCATCACAGGGGAAGAATAGGGGCTAGTACTAGGACGGATAACACTGAATTTTAGTAATTCATGAACAATTTTCTCAATTTAATTATTCTAGGAAAAGGGATGATGATAAGGCCAAACATTGGGAGGAAGACTTCTCGGGATGAGAGGGATGGAATGATCATGCACTCCACGGGAAGGGGGAAGTTCTTGTGGGGTAGTTAAAAAAACATGGTGGTAGGAGAGGATAGATTGGAGGTCGGGATGCACAAAAGGTGTCTCAACAACATGAATGGAGTGGAGTTGGGATATAATTCTCGAATGACATTTTTTGAGGAGATTTTCCATGTGATGGGAACCGATGATATCAGGGGAGCCCATGGTGATGCCTTGGAACTTATACAGTTGTCCCTCTTGTTGAAACTTGGAATTGCATGGTTAAGTCCTTAAAATCCATGAGAATGGGGCCTACAATGCATAACCATTAAACACCAAGAATAATTTGATGCAGGAGCATTGATCTACCTCAACATGTGCCAACAAATTAACATGAGTGGTGCACATTAAAATAAGGGAGAGGAGTCGCCCTCTCATTTTTCCTTCGAGAATCTAAATCATGATCAAGGAAATTAATGCTGACAGGTTGGAATAGCCAAATTGTGCCTTTCCACATGCTGGAGTTAAGTTTTCCATTAAGTGGTTGATGGTAGGAGGGATCTGCATCCGTTTCGGATCAGATTTCCATCATTGTAATTTGTCCATTAAACAGGTGTTTTGAATGGTGATTAAATACCACTAGATTAGCTTGGAGGGAAGCTTGTTGAGTCCCTCTTGTATAAACTCTTGTATTGTTTCTAGTAGAAAGAGATCCCAGATAGGAATAGTAGGTATTTGTAGGGCCGAGACTCAGTTGTAGTCCAAACTCACATAATTATAATGAACATTCCACCATTAATAGAAAATAACAGTTTTTCTGTTTGCAAATTTCTATGTAATGGATGTTTTTTTGTGAATGTCATTCATACGTATTTGAGATGCATATGTATGTCAGAAATTGTCTGCAGAGATATCTAATTATAATCTTCTATGTCTGAATGTGTTGGATTAAGTCTGGTTCTCAAGGCTAAGTGTAAATACTGTGCGATAGAGGGTGGAAACTTTGTGAGCCGACGTAAGGAGTGCGTGTCTAAACTCGATTGATTCAGAAGAGAATCTTCCAGGAAGAAACACCAGGATAATTCACAAACTCAAAGGGAAATTTCAAGGTGGTCGGGTACCTTGGAAAGAAAGACTGTGTGGGAGGAAGCACAGTGCAGAGTTACTAAATACTCTATAATACTCTGTCAGTAGGGCATAGAACAAGTATGAGAGCATACAAGAGCAACACATTCTTAAGTGTTGGAATCCTTAATAGAAGTCCAGGGTTGCTGAAAAATATGAGGAAGGAAAGCTTTGCAAGATTGCATCGACAAAGGAAAGGAGATGCCTTAAGACTTTTGGAAGGGCTCAGGAGAAGCCATCAAACATCTTAGCTGGGTGCAAGGAGTGCGCTATGGATACTGTAAGTTCATCTTACAAGCTCATAAGGAAGGGCACTAATTTTCTAGGAGGGCATGAGAAAGTCCACAGAAGGATGCAAAGGAATTGAGAACCTCGAATCTTTCAAGCCAAGAAAAATATCAGAAGGACTAACACAAATGTTTGCAAGGAAAGTAGAGGAAAGGTTGAGAATAGTCTAAGTCTCAGGCATAAATTGCACTAAGTGTGCAAGGAGGTCGAGGACTTTCCAAAGTCCCGAAGACTATGAAATTGTCCATCGTCGGGAGGATATAGGTGGAAGGAGATCAGGAGATCCAAGAGCTAGAGCTTCGGGAGGTTTTCCAAGAGAAAATAGAGATCCTCGCAAAGTTGTGAAGAGAGGTTTGAATATAGACCATTAGATCTGGAGGGGACGTGTGGAAGTGATCCATTGATTTGTAGGAAGAGAACTCTGAAAGATATCCGAGGAGGATAGTGAGAGACTCCCGAAGGCCAAATTCTAAAGAGATCGTAGCCACCTATCGGAAGGAGTGATGGGGACCGTTGATCCTTGCATCATTTGAGTTCATTGATTTGGAGTTCAGGAACATAAGAGTTGGCTGTCGTGAGAAGAGTCGAAGCCCGAAGCCCAAAGATCTTTGTGTGATTTATCCCCAGGACACAGCCTGAGGTCAGATGATAGAAAGGGCCTGACACAGAGAGCCAAGTGTTGCCGCCAACTTTCTTCAAAGAGATAAGAGGAGAGCCATGGAATTGAGAGGACCCGCACTTTCGAGAAATAAGGACATGTGATAGAGTTTGTCGGGTTCCAGCAAGGAGCTAAAGAGTCAATCTGACTGAGGTGTTTCAAAATGATCCTAGACCGGGAGTTTGAGAATCCTCGAAGGAGAGAAGGGGATGGAGTCTGTGCTAGAGTTGTATCAGAGCATGATTTGATTCTCAGGTGGAGAGAAGGAGGTAAAGGAGATACTATGATACCAAAGTGGTATCAAAGCTTGAAATTGTTTCAGTAAAAGGAGACAGTCTGGCTACAGTAGAGTAAGAGCTTNACCGGGAGTTTGAGAATCCTCGAAGGAGAGAAGGGGATGGAGTCTATGCTAGAGTCGTATCAGAGCATGATTTGATTCTCAGGTGGAGAGAAGGAGGTAAAGGAGATACTATGATACCAAAGTGGTATCAGAGCTTGAAATTGTTTCAGTAAAAGGAGACAGTCTGGCTACAGTAGAGTAAGAGCTTCAATTCACCTGTAGACAACAGGTGAAGGGAGATAGAGTGCGATGCTTTGTGGAAATTGTTGCAAGGTGTGCAGTAGATGGTAAAAAACTAGGTGGGATGTAGGTGAAGCAATATGGTTGTTGAAATTCATGAACGTGGTTAAGGAGAAGTATGCCTGTGGAAAAGCAAAGCGAATATGGAAAAGGAGCTCAATGAAATTCGAGCGCAGATAGAGAGGCTAGCACTTAAGATGCAACAGGAGGAAAGAGTGCACTGCAGATATGAGTGGCCTTCGAAAAGGACAACTAAGTGGCATGTTTGAAATTTGTTGGCCCGAAGGAAACAATAGATGTTAAAAAGGTGGTTGAGATATGTTGAAAATCCCAATGGCAAGGGAAAGAGATCTGGGAGGAGTGTCGTAGGTTTCCAGGTGGGAAATGTGAAGGGGCCAGTTGATATCATAAACTGTGAGGAGGGGAGAGGAGACATCCTGAATTTCCAAGTGGGAAAGGGAGAAGAAATTAGCTCAGTTGAGAGTTCAGGTCAGCAAGGGGTGTTGACAGATGGAGAGGAGGAGGAAGAAAGGCCTCATCCATATGAATATTCATGTGGAGCTGCAAGCCGTGTGAATGAAGATGATGAAAAGTTGGAACCTTTCATCACAGAGGAGAAGGATCAGAGGAGCGTTTTGGTCATTGGAGGAGTTGAGATATTCCTACCAAGTAGCCGAGGAGAGGTTAGCATAGGAGTTGCATATGCATCAGAAGGAAAACAAGTTGAGACTGTCATGGAGAAAAAGGAGAATATACTGAAGTCTGTCTCGATGGAAGAGGAGCACCCAATTGAGTTACTCACTCAGTGGGAAATGGAGTTAAAGGAACTAGAGGATTGGTTGGATAGGTTAGAACCAGAAGGTGGCTTCCATGAAATAACCATGCTAAAGAAGACTTACTAGTACAAGTTGCAGCTAGAGAGATTTGCAATGGGACCATCCGAATAACTGATAGGAGTTAGTCTATAAGAGGAGATAGTTGAACAACATTTTAGTAGTAAGACTATGGAATTGGATTCTACAATAGAGTGGCCAGTCAACGTCACAAGGGATGAAAGCAGCATGGGAGATCAAGATGATCTGCCCATAGAGCAATATGAAGATTTGCAGTCGACTAGACTACACAAGGGAAATCAGTCGATGAAGAAGATGGAAGAAGCCATAGAGGAAATACAGAAGATGATGTTGAGGTCAAAAGAATAAGAGGTTAGCAAGGAGAAGCTGGACATGAAGGAATCTACATGAGCATCAGGGAATATGCAAATGCAGTAGTAGAAGAAAAACAGAGGAGAAAGAGGAAAACTCCATGAGAAAGTTTGAGATCCAGAAGGATCTTAACAGAGCTAGGAATCTCATGAGCAGGAACTCATGAATTTATGTTTCCATGGAGTATGATGTAGGAGAATCACTCTACCTCAACATACGCCAATGGATTAGCATGAGTGGTGCACATTCAAAAAAGGGAGAGGTGCCTCCCTCTCATTTTTCCTTCAAGAATTTAAATCGTGATCAAGGAAATCAATGCTGACAGGTGGGAAGAGGCAAATTGTGCCTTTGCACAAGATGGAGTTAATGTCACCATTAAGTGGTTGACGGTAGAAGGGATCTGCATATGATTTAGATCAGATTTCCATCATTGTAATCTTTCCATTAGATAGGCATTTTGAATGGTGATTAGACACCACTAGCTTATCTTAGATGGAAGCTCATTGAGCCCCTCTTGTATAAACTCTTGTATTCTTTCCAGTAGAAAGAGATCATATATAGGAATATGAGGTAGTCGTAGGGACGAGACTGAATTGTAGTCTGGACTCACATAATTGTAATGGGCATTCCACCATTAATAGAAAATAACAATTTTTCCTGTTTGCCAATTTCTATGTAATGGATGTTTTGTTGTGAATGTCATTTGTATGTATTTGAGTTGCAAATGTATGTTAGAAATTGTCTGCAGGGATAGAATTATAATCTTCTATTTGTGAATGTGTTGGATTAAGTTAGGTTATCAAGGCTAAGTGCAGGGAGTGCGCGACAGAGGGTGGAAACTCTGTGAGTTGACGCAAGGAGTGCGTGTCAGAAGAGAAGCTGCCAAGAGGGCACACTAGAATAATTCATAGACTCGGAGGGAAATTTCAAGGTGGTTGGGTACCTTGGAAAGAAATACTGTGTGGGAGGAATCACAATGTAGAGTTACTGAATACTCTATAATACTCTCCCAGGAGGGCATAGAGAAAGTACAAGAGTGTACAAGAGAAACGCATTCTGAAGTGTTGGAATCCTTAAGATAACCCCAGGGTTGTTGAACACTCTGAGGAAGGAAGGGTTTGCAAGAGCGCATCGACAAAGGAAAGGAGATGCTTTAAGACTTATGGAAGGGCTTAGGGAGAAGTCGTCGAAAAGCTTAGCCGGATGTAAAGAGTGCGCTAAGGATATTGTAAGTTCATCATACAAGATCAGGAGGAAGGGCATTAAGTGTCTAGGAGGGAATGAGAAATTCCATTGAAGGACACAGAGGAATTGAGAACCTCAAAGATTTCAAGATGAGAAAAATCTCAGAAGGACTAGCAAAAAACTTTGCAAGGAAAGTAGAGGAAAGGCTGAGAATAGTCTAAGTCTTGGGGAGAAATTGCATTAAGTGTGCAAGGAGGTCGAGGAATTGTTGAAGTCTCGAAGAACATGAAATCATCCATCGTCGGGAGGAGACAGTTTATAAGAGATTAGGAGATTCGAGAGCTAGAGCTCTGAGAGGTTTGCCAAGAGAAAACATATATCTTCTCCAAGTTGTGAAGAGCATATTGAATCCAGACCGTTGGATATGGAGGGGACACGTGGAAGTGATCCACTGATTCATAGGAAGAGCACTCCATAATGTATCTGAGGAGGATAGTGAGAGACTCCCAAAGGCTGGAGTCTGAAGAGATCATAGTCGTCGATCAGAAGGAGGCATGGGGACCATTGATTCTCGCATCATTTGATTTCTCCGATTCGGAGTTTGGGAAAGTAAGAATTGGTTGTCGTCAGAAGAGTTGAAACCTAAAGCCTGAAGTGCTTTGTGTGATTTATCCCCGGGACACAGTCCAAGGTCACATGATAGAAAGGGCCTAGCATGGAGAGCCAAGTGTCGTTGCCAACATTCTTCAAAGGGATAAGAAGAGAGTTGTGAGGTCAAGAGGAGCCACACTTTGGAGAAAGAAGGACATGTGATAGAGTTTGTCGGGTTCCAACAAGGAGCCGACGATTCAATCCGACTCAGGTGTTTGAAAACGATCCTAGACCTAGTGGTCAAGCAGCCCCAAAGGAGAGAAGGGGGTGGGGTCTGCGACACAATGTCACAACCCCCATGTCTATAGAAAAAATATGGGATTTCAGGTGATACTAACCAATTTGGAGTCACACATTTTCACATAATGCCCCACATTTTATGGAACAACCATTGGAAATCATGATTTGAAAATTATTGACGACACAGATGTAAAAATTGACTTCTTGGGAAATGCAGCTATGAATAAAGTCATGGGTACTACCACTGTCCACAAGGATGATGAATTTCCTATTTTTGATGTAACCAATTAATTTGAGAGTATGGAGAACAAAGAATCCAGTGAGGGAATTAAGTTAAATCACCAGGTCAACGTATGGTGGGTGGGAGGGTGGGGTGAAGTCAGAAGGTAGTGCTGGTTCCTCCACAGGTTGAACAAAAAAATCTTCTTTAGAAATATCCTCAGTCACAGCCATAAAAATATTTTGTTCCTTGCACTTGTTCCCGAAAAATATTTGTCATCAAAATTATAACAAAGACCCTTGAGTTGACATTCAACCATTTCATCCTTGGTTAATTTTTGGATCTTGAGGGGAGGTGCAGGAGGGAAAAATTGGTGGGTTCAGGGTGAGGAGGAAAGGAGGGTTTGTGGGTCTGTGATGACACAATCTATTGGGCTTCCTTGGCTCGTTGAGTATCTTCCAACCAAGTCTGGGGGTGTGTCATGAGGACATGGGCACAAATTTTATCTTTGAGTCTAGTGATAAATCATTCCCTAAAGAAAGCATAAGGCATGCCCTCCGTTTTGAAATCCAAGTGCTCAAATGCAAAAATAAAGTCTTCCATTGTCCCATTATGCTTTAACTTGGTCAAATGACCTAAATGGTGGGTGTTAGAGTCAAAGAGGCCATAAATTTTAGCCACAAACTATTTCCAAACTATGTCCAAGTGATTTCCACCATTACCATCATTCATGATCCATATGTAGGACACCATAACAAATCTTAGATAAATCATAAGTAATGCCATGCGAAGAGAAACAATGTTCCACTTGGGTGACCCAGCTTGTAGGATCTGATCCATCAAATTTGTTCACCTCAATTCTAGGAGGGCAGAGGTCTCAGGAAAAGTGGGTAGTATGAGGGCCTTGGTAATGGGAAGAGTCATGTTCATCCCAATAAGATGGTTGTTCAGAAGAGGAAGGGTTCTAGGAATGGCCCAAGAAGTCTCCTTTGAGATATTTGATGGAGGAACATTGTTTCTGGAGGTCTTTGATGTGGGAACATTTTTCCTTGAGGATCGCAATAGTTGAATTGATGGAGATAATGTTGGAACTAATATGTTTGATGTATTCCTTGTGCTAGCGGTTGTTAGCAATAAAGGCATTGAGTTTTTGGGCTTGTGTGGTAGTCATTTGGACAAAGGAGTAGGAAAATGGTATAGGGGAAATAGAAAGAGGTCTTGAGGGGTGGGTGGGACAGGTCGGGTCCACAAAACAAAATTGTGTTAAAAATGATAGGTATCACTAGAATTGGGGAAAAGAGAGGAACCCAGTGGGATAGGTCCTAAATAAGTGTGACGAAATTCCCAAATGATTAATAGGAAGAAATGTGTAGTAATTTCACAACCAAAATGAAGAAGGCACAGTTGCACAACAATAGTTTTTTTTTGTTCTGTTTTTTGTTTCTATCCCCAGGGGTAGGATATTCAAGGTTTCTACAGACAAGGGTTTTCCCTATGCTATAGCTCTCTGATATACATGTTGGGTCCAACAGTAGTACTCGACCCGATATCTTAGGGAACCAACTAAGGAGGCTAGACCATGCCCTTATCCATACTACTCGACTTCCCATGTACTATAGAGTATCTTCACGAGTGCTATTCTCGGTGGAACTATAACAGTGAGGTGACCGATCAGTTTATCTATGGAGGGCTTTAGGAGATCTAAGTCGATTTGTATACATGTTTTTTCTGATGCGCTCCCACTCGAAGGGGTACCAACAAGGGTTACAAGGGTGGCCAACAAATGTGTGCTTAGGTACCACTTGTATTTCCTATATGTATGATTCCCCAACCATGGTTTTATGCGTGTAAGGATAAATCTATGTAGCTTTAAGGCATTAGAATATGTCTCTACCCTAAAAAAAATAAAAAAATAATCCACAATGTTTTGTTGAGGAAGGTGCTATGATACCACTTGTAGTATTCCAGATATAAAATAGTATGCAGAACATAAATATTTTAGCTAGAAATGACAGAGAAGCAATGATATAATCAGAACAATACCAGAATAATACCAGAATAACACCAAAAAGAGAACTTTGATTACTGATAGCAATGTTCACTTGCCTCTTCGAGGGGGAAACCTCCAGCAGAGAAGAGATCTATTACAATAATATCCAAGACAAGATTTTTGATACCCTCTACTTCTATTTGTACTTTATCTATCCAAAAGAACAATCTAGAGGAAGATCCTTCTAAAAGCGGAAGATTCTATTAGGTCTTCTTACATTTGAATTATTCTTCCTTATTGCTAGGACTTATTAATATTGGCCTTTATTACATGGAATTATATTATTCTACCCACCTGGGGGGTTAGGGAGGTTAGGTCCCTAACAAAATTGCCCTTCAACTTTGCAAGATATAATCTGTTAGGATCTCAACTTGAGTCAAATAAATATACTTTTCTCACATTCACTCTTTTGTTGAGATATACTGTTAAAAGTTGTCTTGCTGAAGTTTATTTGCAAATTTGGTTTTTCTTTCTTTTCTTCAAATTTTGCATTTTCTTTTTTCGTTTGCTATAATTAAAGTTTCTTGTTTTATTTATTTTATTTTTAATTAGATTTTATGATGTGGGGGAATCCTTCATATGCATTATCAATCACTTTACATGGGGAAATCCTTACTCTATATTTTTTAAATAGGATTTCATTTATCTAAAGATCATCTATACCTAGTTTTAACTTTTCTTGTACATCAATTGTTATCTATTGGGAAAATTAAGATATGTTTCAAGTATTATAAGTTTACCTTTATAAAGGAAAGGATTTACTTTGAATACCTCACATACCCCTCCACAATTAAAGTCTCTACTTTGGTAGATGAAGAGAAGCCTAGTGGGGTTAAACCTAAATAATATCGTATCTATTTGTTTAAATAAAATACCTTTCATACCACCCTGCTCTCTTCACCCAATTGATAAAATCATTTTTTTCAAATATATTAATCAAAAGAATTGTAAGAGAGTTGAAAGCACATATTTGTGGGAAGTGTATGAAAACTCGTTGAGGTACTGGATAGGCTTGCTGGAAACAGGTCAATGCATACATGGTATGAAGACAACTTCATTGGGGCACTGAAAAGGCATGTTGGAAATGAAGAAATTCCAAGTAAAAGAGTTAATATATGTATACAATTCCTTAAATCCTCCTATCTATTTTTATAGGCCAATAGT
>JASDQU010735789.1:154032-170383 GCA_032191745.1 Picea mariana | reverse complement strand
TGAAGATAATCTCTTGGAACATAAGAGGCCTCAATGGTCGTAGCAAACAGAAGTCGCTACGAGATCTGATCTTTGCAGAGAAACCGGATGTATTATTACTTCAGGAAACAAAATGCTCAAATGAAGACCTCAATAAGATTCTCCCTTATTGAAGGAAGCAAGGGGAAGCAGTGTCAATAGCGGCTACAGGCACAGTGAGAGGATTGGCTGTTCTCTGGAACCCAGCCACAGTACGGCTAGAAAACTTCACTACTACTAGATGGTTCATCACCACCGACTACAGACTCATAGGATCTAACAAGCCGGGTCACATCACTAATGTTTATGGCCCAGCTAACCCCAGGGAAAAATAGACCTTCCTCAGCAGCCTGAACTATCTCCATAGCTTGCTCTGACACAAGCACTGGATCATAGGGGGCGATTATAATCTCATTCGGAACCTGGAAGAGAAAAAAGGAGGCTCCAGACACCTGGATCAAGACACCAATGACTTCAACAGACCAATCGACAAACTCAACTTGATCGACCTGGAACCCACCAATGGCATCTTCACCTGGACAAATAGAAGGACAGGTTCTCATCAAATCGCCTGCAAACTGGACTGCTTTCTAATTTCTGACTCCCTCATAATGGACGGTATGGCCATGGAAGCGAGCATACTAAACACTCACGGCTCGGACCATTGGCCCATCCAGCTATGGATAGAAGTATCGGCTACACCAGGAAGAAAACCCTTCAGATTTGAGCAATTCTGGTTCAACCATCCAGATTTCGAGGCCAAAATCCAAGACTGGTGGGAACAGGCAGAAGTTACACAGGGCTCCAAGATGTTCAGATTTCAGCAAAAATTAAAAAATCTGAAACAAATCATTAAAACTTGGAATAAGGACACCTTTGGCAACATCTTTGAATCCCAGCGGCAACTGTCAAAGCAAATGGAGAATATACAGCATCAGATCCAGACGAGCGGCTTAACGGATGAACTAAAGACCCAGGAAGCAACAATTACTCAACAACTGGGCACCATGAAAGAACAGGAAGAGATATTATGGAGGCAGAAGTCACGCGTCCAGTGGCTCAAAGAGGGAGAGCTCAACACCAAGTTCTTCCACATATTGGTCATGCAACGATGCCATTCAAACATAATCATGCATTTAACCTCTGATACAGGTGAGCATTTATATGACCATGAAGACATGGCTACAACATTGACCAATTATTGTAAGAACCAACTCACCGAGCCATCCCTAAACAGATCAGAAGCCATAGCCAAAATAACGCAACATGTGCCCTCCCTAGTCACCCAAGAGCAGAACGCAGCTCTACTTCGGCCTATCACCATTGAGAGGTGGATCAAGCGCTGCGAGACACTCCCAAAAGCAAGGCTCCGGGCCTAGACAGTTTCACCAGGGATTTCTTTCACCACTACTGGCCAATGATAAGGAGGGAGGTCTGGGAAATCATTGAGGACTTCCGAGCCACTGAATAGGTCCTTCAAGCTCTTAACGTCACTTTCCTCACTCTCATACCCAAAGAGGGACAGGCTCATCATCCAAAACAGTTCAGGCCCATTGCTCTCTGTAATGTCATTTATAAACTTCTGACAAAGGTAATAGCTCGCAGACTCAAGCCTATCTTGCCTACCATCATCTCTCCAGAACAATCTGGTTACATCGAGGGCAGACAAATTCTTGATAGCGTTATCCTGGTGCATGAGGTAATCCATTCTCTTCAGAAAACCAAAAAACCAGGTATGCTACTAAAACTATACCTTTCTAAAGATTTTGACAAATTAAGCTGGGAATACATGAGGGAATTGCTCTTTGCTTTTGGTTTTGAGAAACTCTGGGTGACCTGGATCGTGAACCTCACCTCCACTGCTTTCTTTTCCATCCTCGTCAATGGTGTCTCTTCACGCCCCTTCACCCCTTCACGAGGAATCAGACAGGGAGACCCTCTCTCCCCCTTCCTTTTCATAATTATGGCAGAAGGCCTCAGCCGGAGTATTCATGCGGCAGTAGGGAATGGCAGCCTAGAAGGTCTACCACTGCATGGTATCTCCCCCCCTATTTCACACAGCCAATTCATGGATGACACTCTCCTGATGGGTAACCCAACGGTTAAAGAAGCAAAATCCATTCTCCAAATCCTCAAGACCTTCTCGGACACCTCAAGTCTTGACTGCAACAAGGACAAATCCCTCATCTTTTTCTTTAACATGCCCCCTCCAATCCAAAGACATATCTCTGGCCTCTTAGGTTTTCAAAGAATCTCCCTTCCGTCCAAATACCTGGGCATTCCTCTGATCGATAATGCCCTTCGAAACTCCTCTTGGGATCAACTGCTCTCTTCCTTCTCTAAAAAACTCTCATCCTAGACCCTTAGAACTCTAAATCTTCCTAGCCGTCTCATTCTTCTCCATGCGGTTCTTCAGGCCCTCCCCACCTATATCTGCTCAGTGCTGGCCGCCCCCACCTTCGTGCAGACAACCATCAAAATCTTGTAGAGGAACTTCCTATGGCAAGGTTTCAATACAAGGAAGAAAATCACGCTAGTTAGCTGGGACAAAATCTGCCAGCCCAAAGCGCAAGGAGGACTTGGACTAAGGGATCCCAGCATCATGAATAAAATCCTCAGCGCAAAAATTTGGTGGCGGTGGCTAAAAAATCCAAGGGATCTTTGGGCACGACTCTGGCGGAAAAAATACATGCCGGTGATAGCGGAAAAGAACCTCATACGATGGAACGAGGACACACTGGGATCCCTAGTCTGGACAGCTGCCAAGAAAAACAGACACCTCATAACCCAGCATGCCTTCTGGGAAATTAGAGATGGGAAAACGACCTTATTTTGGAGAGATTCCTGGAAGCAATGGCCCACTCTGGACCAAGAGGAATGGGCCGGCCAAATCAGTGCTTCAGCCATGCAAGCGGGCCTGGTGACAGTGGCGGACTATTGGAGGGGTGATTCGCAAGACAACACTTGGTGGCATTGGCTTATGGACAAACAGAGCTTGCATTTAAGTGACCAAGTGGACTTGGGTCCCTATCAAATGGAGATGCTCAAATGGAAAATAGCCAAACTCACAGGAGAGGATATCCTTCGATGGGGACATATACCAAGAGGTACCTACAGCACGAGTGAAGCTTATCACATAAAAGTTCAATCGAGCGTGGAACCTGCAGGTAGGGTTTGGCAAAATATTTGGAATCTTAGACACTGGCCCAAAATCACTCTCTTCCTTTGGCTGGTGGCCCATTCTAGCATCCTCACCTGGGATAACCTCTCCAAGCGAGGCTTTGTGGGACCCTCAATGTGCATTCTATGCGGGGAGGTAGCCGAAACCATGAATCACCTCCTTACCTCCTGCCCATACACGGCACAAATCTGGGATCAAATGGCGCTCATAATGCGCACCTCGGATTATGTTCGAGACAATATTGCAGGTACCATCGCCGATTGGAGGGACCACCCATTTCACTCCCCCCTCTTGAATTGGATCTGGCAATTGACACCCGGTTTCATCCTCTAGCAGGTTTGGAAGGAGAGAAATCGAAGGCTCTTCAGGAATACCTTCCTCCCTTGGCAACACTGCTGGACTAGCTGCCGCCGCAACATTCTCGAAACTCTCCACCTCCACCCTTGGACAGAACAAGATCTAACTGGAACCCCCTCTGAAATCCTAATCCTAAAACATTGGCTCCCCCTCCCTCCCCTTCCCCTCCCTCCCAACTACCCCACCCCTGTCCCCACCCCTAGACCTTCCTCATGGTCAGCCCCGCCGACAGACTTCCTCAAACTCAATTTCGACGGAGCCTCCAAAGGCAACCCAGGGGCTGTGGGGTACGAAGCAGTCTTTTGCAATCATCATGGGCACATTCTTCTAATCAGCACAGGCTCCTTAGGCCATACCATGAACAATGTGGCAGAACTTTGGGCTCTCATGCGGGGGCTGCAACTTGCCAAGAATCACAACTTCAATCAGCTCCTGGTAGAAGGTGACTCCCAAATACTCGTCAACCTTCTTGGATAGCTCTTAAATGGCACTGACCCTGACAAAATCTCTCCAAGTTGGCGGCTCTCACATGGGCTACAACTCATAGCAGAGTTACTGCATCCCAACCAGGTAATCATACCAGCTCATGTCAAACAGAAAGCAAACCAGGTAGCGGACTACTTGGCTAACATAGGGGCAATCTGGGAGGGACCAGAACTCCTCTGCAACGCTTCCTTAGATCAGGCACATCCCATTCTCCACTAGTGCATCAGTAAAGCAGTAGAAATGGACAACCACCTGGATGGGATGTTAGTGCCCAACACCTGGCACGTAGAGGCGGAAAGGGGAGGCCAGTGGAGCACAGATCCATGTACTCGGCTCGTACCCACTGCAACCATCACCCCCGAGCATTAATATGCATTCAACGTCGATGGTAGGGGCATTAAACCAAGCTCCCTCGACCACCATCACGAATAGAGCAATGTAGCGTCCCTTTTGTGTTATCGCTCGACTGTTTGGTTTTGATTCTGGTCCTGTAGTTATTTTCATGGTCCTTCGGCCGTTCCTCACTTTCAACCTTGGCTCTGCAGACTTCCTGCAGACATCGAGCCTCACCATGCCATGACAACGAATGCGTCCACGCAGGGGCTCTCCTTGGCACCCTCGATGCCTCTGCACTTCCTCCTCGCCCTCTGGTTCATCCACCCAAGCTTTTGACTGTCTGGTTGTCATTGATACCTTCTGGACCCCGACAGGGTGACATCCCTCCGTCAAGCATTCCTCTCCTCCCCCGACGTCGGGTGGGGCCTCAGTACATTCACCCTACAGAAGGCCTGGCCATGGTCAACCCCGCAGCAAAACGAAGACGCCCTTCCCCAATCTACCGCG
Source organism: Picea mariana (assembly GCA_032191745.1). NCBI lineage: Eukaryota > Viridiplantae > Streptophyta > Pinopsida > Pinales > Pinaceae > Picea > Picea mariana. The sequence goes on along the minus strand of JASDQU010735789.1, from coordinate 165,498 downwards.
TGAAAGCTCTGCCATTCTGCATGATTTAGTCTTTGAGCTCTGAGATGGAGTGAACGACCTCCAGTTCCGTGTTCAACAAATGGAGGGAAGGCTGTCAGTCCTTCTTCAACTTCTTTCCAACCCCCCTAAAGCCTCCCCTGAGGATTCCAGTGACGCACCTCTCACTGCAAGCGACCACGCGAGCAGCCATAAGCAATATGCTATAGAGGGGAGCCCGCAGTCTGACGGGAAGGCAGGTAAGCTAGTGCCCATGACTTCTCTCAAGAGGAAGCAGACCCTGGCAAGCAATGAAGATGTTGACGAAGATGCAGTTCCGGTAGCAGCAGCGGAGGAGAAAGGCACCAGTATCCAGGCGCACACTTCGACGGCAAGTGTCAGGATGGCAGCTTACGAGGACAGGGGAAACGACGCCACGGACTTGCATTGGATGACCACCGGAACACCTGTCATCGAGGAACCCTGGCCATGCCTCTTTCCAGAGTATGTGCCAGATTATACAAATCTTGTTCCATACTTTAGCTCTAGTGGCTCTCATGGTAGTTAATTTGTCTGGTTTTTTAGGACTGTTAGAAAATTTTGACACTTGCTTTATACGGTTTGCTGGACTGGTTTCTCCTTCTGGAGCAGTTCAGTAATTACAACCGATTGACTCAGTCTATGTACTCTTAATTTTGACTCTCAGAAGGTCTTTTATATATAATACAAAATACTTACTTACAAAAAAAAAAATACGAGGAGGGTAAAGAATCCTATGAGAATTCGAATTAATGATTATTTATAGTCATTAAAGTGAATACAACGCATGAGAAACCATATTTAGGATAAGACTGAAGTCTCGACTAACATTATTGTTGAGATTCACAACTATATAGTTTGTATACAAGCTCTATTAACCATATTTAGTATATAATAACATATATACAAGATTGAATGGAGTGTATGAACGTTGGAACAAATAGAGATTGATCCACCTCACTTAAGAATCTTTAAAAAGAATGATGTTAGTCATTAATATATGTACTAGCTTGCTTTTGACTTAGGAAATAAATATTGTGAACAATGAGAACTTTTGAATGAAGTGGAATCTGATTAGATTTTACATTGTATAAATATTACAAGTAATGAATGTAAATAAAAAGAATAGGGTAGGTAATTAAACATTTAGGTATAGACAATTTAATTGGTAGATCAAGAATTGGATTCTAATGGTTTAAGACAAACATTGCAATACATCCTATAGATTTATATTCTATAACAAGTATGAACTTTATGATCAATAACTATAAGGTTTGTTAGGCTATTTATATCAGGTTAAACTACCATTGTATCTATTAAAACAATGGTTGGAATGTGAAAATGATGAGCATTGATAGAATGAGAACTATGGTGGGATAATTCTCCTTTGAACCTTGAACTTGTCATGAGAGAAAACATGTGATATAATTAACTAGGAGTATAATATCTTATTACATACTTAATCTAGCAAGAGAAACAATAACATTAAATATATAATCCTTGATACAAAAATAGTCATTATTAAAAAAAAATGGGTGTTTGGTGATGTTACACTAATGTGTCTAAAAATTGATCTATAAAGGGTAGAGGGAAGTAGTCCTTTGCAATGTATTTGCTTAACTCACGACAGACAAAATAGATTCTCCACTTCCCATGTTTTTTTAGGAATGATCACTAGTGGAGAAACCATTGAGTTTCAAATATAATATAAATAAAATTGACATTTAGTAGATTTTGTATTTCATCTTTCACCATTTCTCATAGTGAAGGATTCTTACATCATTGGGTTTTTCGAATGTGAATTGTTGTTCCAACAAACAATTGTATAATTACCTTTGATAGTGACCAAGATGAAACCTTTCGATTTCCACCCTCTATAACTTTCCAAATACTCATTTCCATAAAACAATTCACCATCCACTACTGCATTGTTGATGTGGGTGAATTAACATGGTTCATGTCCACCTAGGTTCGGAAACAGATAAGTTCCCCTACCCTTATCCCATCTACAATATCCCTTCAAGTATATGATGGTTGACCCTCCCAGTGTGAATTCCTTTACTAAAATTGTCCCATCTAGCTATAGGGAAAGGAATTATGTCTTGATGTTTAAGTCATCGATTCCCATTTGGAGTACAATATTCTGTTAAGATTAAGATTCATGTATGCCATGAAGGAAATGACCTCTTCCATCTTTAAAAAGATGATTTTCCCTCACAACAAAAATATCATCACCATCAACCAATTGACTTACCATGAACCTCATTCCCAACCCCATCATATCCATGTGCTATCCTCTCTCAAAGGAAATCAAACCATTACTTCCCTTGCCGAAATTATCCTAGGAGTGTATAAAGAATTTTCCTGTTAGGTGTGTGCTATGGACCACCTACTATAATCACCTCATCTAACACATCCAATGTCTATATGGTGTCATCCATTCATGGACCAATGGGATCTCACCCAGGACCCTCTGTTGGACCTTCTAGACATGTCTCATCCATGGCTCCACCTAGTGAACATTTGTAACTGCATCTGCATGCACATCCTCTCTACTTCTTTTCTCAAGATCCTTTATATTTTCCACCTCCATGGATTTTCAGTACCCTGTTCATGGCCACTCTCAATATACCTAACCTTACATTAGGAATTATAGTGTAGTACATGGATCCACTTCCCACTCCACTTCCTAGATCTATTGATAGGCCATATTTGAATTTGACCGCTATGCATCCTATACTTGTGCACACTAGTGTTATCAGTCACCTGCATAACCCTCTCCTCACCATCCACCTCCCTTTAGTGAGCCTTCATTCCAACCTGCCCAATTTCCCTCTCGAACATAATAGGACCCATCTCAGCGCAATCCCAAACCCATGAGAGCTACCAAAGGGGGTAAAAAAAAAAGATTAATGAAACAAAAACCTCTCATGACCCATCTATGGACACCCATACCACTATAACCTAACCTACCCTTCCATGTGTATTATGTGATCTTTCCAACCATACTACCTTGAACTATCCAAGGCTCCCCGAATTGAAAGAAATTTACAGTCTTGATGACTCAGAATTTGGTTCCTCCATACCTATTATGGAAGTCCCTCTCCTTGAGTCCTCAAGTCATCATATTAATTTGTTGTGCACTTACCACCCATGTCCTTTGTGCAACACATATTGCCATTATTCCCACCATTGTCCTTGTCTCCCTCACTATCGGGATGCTCTTTAGATTATCCATTAGCTATATCCTTCTTTCTAGAATGAATCAAGTACATACTAATGAGAATTCCATGAAACGTATTGTCCTATCAAGTTCCATGGGATCAAATATATCCAAGAACCTCCCCTTCTCTGCAATCCTACATCCAATGACTTTGATCTTACCTCATGTATCTACAATATCAACATCGATGAAACCTTTTGATCTGGATTATATTGAAAAATAAATGAGATAGAAATGAAAATATAGCAGAGAACATAAAAGTAAAATGAAACAAAGATTCTATAAATGAATGGAATACAAAAGATTGTAAAATTCAAAGCACACAAACTAGCTAGAATGGTGGTATCTTATCCCTTAAGAAAGAGATGTGTTAGACATGATCATTCATAAGAATTTGATTAAAAAGAGGCCAAAAATTTTTTTTGACGTAAAGAATCAATGAGAAAATGATAAACATCCAAAAACCTAACCCTAGAATATGAAATGCCAAAAGGTTAGTGGGCCCCAATGTCGTTAGTTGATATGTCAACTTCCCGGGGACACTACTTTTTTTATAAGATCTCCATATGGGGAGCTTAATATCCTGTTGGAAAGGTCTATGTGAGAAGTAAACATTTTGAATGACCCAATACATGTCTTTGCATATTTAATGGGTGCTACCATGTCAAAAAAATATCGTTCAGGGCCTCAAAATGACCCTAGAAATTTGGTGCTTGAAAAACTATACAAAAAATGACAAGATGTTGATCTGGATTATTTTCATAATGAAATGAATATGGAAATATAAAAATTAAATATACAAATATATTTCAATAAATACAGAGATAAAATAATTCACAATTTTTATTAATGAGAGACTGTACAAAAAGTGCAAAATTACAGAGTGAATGACTTGCTAGAATGGTGGTAGCTTATCTCTGAGAAGATATGTGATGGCTATGCTCATTCACAAGAAAATGATCATTATTAAAATGAGTCTCTAGAGGAATTTTAAATATAAATAAAATCCTAAACCCTAACCCCATAAGATAAAATGCCAAAAGGTTTTTAGGCCTCGATGGGGGTAGTTGCTATGTCAACTTCCCAAGGGCGTAACGTTTGCATATGATCTCTGTTTGGGGTGCATGATAGATATTTTGAAAGACATATCTAAGGAATACACATATTTTTGTCACACTTTGGCTAAATCCTACAATGTGACTATGGCAGGCCCAGAAAACATTGTTTAGGGAATCAAAACGGCCCCGACAATTTAGGACCCGAGAAGCTTTAGAAAAGATGCCAAGATGGGAACCCCTATTAAGATCCAATGGAACAGGTGAGTGGCCACCTATTTCCACCTGGATCAATACTACTCCCATAGGAAGAAATGGTATCCATTATGGCAATTCCTTGGGGAATATTTTGTTCAATGTGAACCTTGGTGAGCTGTGTGCCTTGTTGAAGAAGTTGTTCCTCTTAGCTTGTTGAAGGTTGTTATGAACCTGTTGTTGGAGGGGTTGGATATGTTTAACCAATTTGGTTGCATGATATTCCATAGTGTGGGAGGACTCTGTTGGTGAATATCCAACATGAATAATATGAAGGGATTTATCATAACTTGGTTTGACTGGAAGTGTGGAGGCACCCCCATAGGTGGAGTAGGAATATAATGATTCTCTTATACAATATTTTTATCTTCTTCTTCTGGATAGAAGGGTCTTGGGATGACACTGCAGTGGTTTCAGTGTCCTTCTCTTCTGACGAGGTTGTGAATAAGATAAAATTTGCGGTATGAGATATTACTTTTTGGCATTTTTTTGTCAAGACAGTAGTCAAAACTACCTCTAGTCGAAACTACCTCTCGTATCTTGTAGGGCTGACCCCCTAGAGTAATAATGATGCTACAGGGTCGAGACATATAAAAACATTGATGCCTCCACATATATGGATGGATTAACAGAACATCAGAGAATTCTGTTGGGGAAACAACACACAATACCTCATCCATGAAGGGCTTGATGTCGTATTACAGACGACACTGATGGATGACATGAATAACTTTCTCTTGATGGAGCCATCTGATGTTGTATGGATGTGGGTATGGTTTTGTCGAAAAATACAATTGCTTTATGACCTCTACTGAGATGAGATTCTTCTGTATTTTTCTATCAACAATAAAATGCAATAGTGTCCCCTTCACCTACATATGTGAATGGAAAAGGTGATCGCCCTCCTCAGGATCCTCTTGTTCTTCTGGTTGAATTGTTGTGATCGTGATAGTAGCAATGGTTTCTACATAAATTAATTGTCTCCTTTTATTATTTTCTAAATCAGAGTATGATTCAGGGCTTGACTCTATTTCTTTGAGCTCAACCACCAATGATTGTTTCGAGCTACATTCATCGATGTTGTGCCAAGAGATTTTATGTAATTCACACCACTTCCCAATGTCCTTCTTCATATTCCCATTTCTTTTCTTCTCTTGCGGCTTGGAATGATTGTATTTAGGTTGGATATTCTTTGTATTAGGTATCCCTTTACCATACTTTCGTTGTTAAGGATTTGCAGACCCAAATTCCCACTTTTGTGGTGCTTAAATTTCTTCTCAATTTTGATAACATATCGTTAAACTGCTCCAAAGGATGAGATGTCTAGAAACTCCATTTAGGTTTGGATGTACCTATGTATATCCCCATGGTATTTTAGAACCAGATACCACTCAAAGCCTTTGATACCCATCTTGGTGCATAAGGTATGGAAGGTATTTTTGAACTATGGCATTGTTTGGTGCCACTTTTGATGCAATGTGGTTGATCTCATGTACTCGTCATCATAGTTTCTCACAACATAATATTACTCCTTGATTGAATCCATACAAAATCCCAAGTGGGATTGACCGCAAATATTCCACACTCCTCTATAGAATTTTTCTCACATAGTTGAATTTTCAGGCCAATGGTTGACGTGGGGGAGAGCCTTAAGGAGCGCAAAGGTGATCTTTTCTCTGTCGAAAAAATTGTGAACATAGAAATAACCTTCTATAAAATTTAACCATTCTTCTAAAGAATCCACATTGATCTAACCTTCAAATACGAGAATATCAAAATTAACTTGTACCTTGAATGGAGTAGGGTATTCAAAGAGACTTCTTGAAGAAGACACATCTCTTATTGTCAGAAATCGTTGAAATGTTTGGGAAAAATTATCCAACATCTCATTCCTCTGTTGCATGAGGGAATCCATAAGAAACAAATTGATGGGATCTTCATCTCCCAAATCTCTCTTTTCTTCCTCCATGGGAGGAGATTTGGGCTAGTGAGAGTGGTTTTCCTCAAGAGAAACTGTCTCGAGAACCAACTCTCTATACCCTAACCTCTTGAAGGACATGCACTAAGAAATGACAAGGAGTAGCCTACTCTGATACAACTGATCCGAATTATTTCAGAATGAAATGAAGACAGATATATAACAATCAAATACACATACATATTGTAATAAACATAGAGATAGAGTAATGCACAATTTTTATTAATGAGAGACTGTATAGAAACTGTAAAATTATAGAGTGAATGACTCGCTAGAATGGTAGAAAATTATCTCTAAGAAGAGATGTGATTGCTATGCTCATTCGAAAGAAGATGGTGATGATTAGAATGAGGCTCTAGATTATTTTTTAACATAAATAAAACCTAAAACCCTAACCCTAGAAGATGAAATGCAAAAATCTTTGCGGGCCCCATTCGGGTAGTTGGTACATCAACTACCCAAGGGAATAACTTTTGCATATGATCTCCGTTTGGGGCACATGATAGCTCGTTTGAAAGGTATGTCCAAGGAATATACATTTTCCCATCACACTTTACCTAAATCTTATAGTGTGAGTGTGTCAGTCCCAAGAAACACTAATTAGGGCCTCAAAACGGCCCCAAAAGATTAGGACCCAAAAAGATGTAGAAAAAACTGCCAAGGTGGAAACCCGTGTTTTGAGCCAGTGGAATAGGTGGGTGGCCATCAATTCCCACCTGGATCAGATGTGGAACTATTTTGAATTAGTATAATAGGTGGGTTTCCACTAGTATCCACTTGTATCACTCCTCCCCCCTTAAGAAGAAATGTTCTCCATTGTGTTAAGTTCCTCCATCATATGGGGAAACTTTTGTTGAATCTTACTACTAGTAAGCCACTTTCCCTGCTGAAGAATATGCCCTGCTTTGATGACCTTCTAGATTTGGATGTTTTGTAGGTGAGTGACCTTCATATTGGTGTCCATGATCCAATCAAATTTCACATGCTCAATGCATTCAAGATTGATTTTCATAGGGGCCAAGTGCTTGGCCACTTTTGAAGTGTCCAAGAGAGGTGGAACATATTTTCAAAATAGTTCCACATTAAATATGGGGTGCAAGCCAAGAAAAGGGGGAATAATTAATTCAAAATAATTGTCACCCATAACCTTGGTGATGGTCTAAGGCCCATATCATAGTTGTTTCTATGGGGGAAAATACCCCTAATCCAGGTCTAGCGACTAGGCAGAGCCTTGACACCTTAAAAGATAGAAATGCTTCTACTTTACCCCAAATATAACAAAAAAACTTAATGATAGTTAAGGTAAGGGATAAAATATTGAAAAGTGTACCTTGATTCCTTCCATATGTTTCATATCCCTTTTGTTGTCCGTTCCAAGATTGTATGCCTCCTCCCAAAGTTGTCCTTAAAAAATTCAAAGAACAAACTATGACAACATATGTATAACTACCAAGATCATAAAAAAGGTTAATTATTCATGAAAAACATTAATAAACATATAAATAGAGACATAAATATATGGGACAAGAAATTTCTCTTTTATTAATAACAAGATTAAAAGTCACAACTTGAATCTTTTCGATGCAGCTCCATGAACCTCGCCTGGGTTCCTCTACTTTGACTCCAAGTGCACTATTCCCAATGTGCTATCATGAACACCAACATGCCAATATAAGGGAAAATGATGAATGGTATAATGAGGATGTATGGAAGGGAATGTTGAGGATGAAACTCAAAGAAAGATGCAAAAAGGCTTGGAATACAAGGGAGAAAATTTGGCAGATTTATCTTGCCTCTTATTTGATATATCTAAACAACCCCCCTAGGGCCCCTTTTATATCAAGACAATATGATTAATTCATTTTCAGAAGGGATACATGAGGTAAGATGGTTAGGAAAATTGACATATCCCGTAAACTCCACCCAAAAGTGCATAACATTTTAATTTTTGCAATTTTGTAGAGTATACATGAGTTGTCAGTCATGCAACTGGTGTACGTACATGTGCTGCATATGTACTAGGGCGCATACACCATGCCAAAATTTGTTTTTTAAAGAGGAAACTCATCAAAATTGTTTGGTAATGGTGTAAATGAATAGGCCAAATTCATAAATGCATGATAGTGTCATTTTGAGCTATAATAGATGCCCCCTACTCTATGAGGTCAGAAGAGAAACTGATGGCCGAAATAAATTATAAAATCGTTAATAACATGGGAAAGCAATGAGTTGAGTGATCCTAGATGAATATTCACGAGCATTTCATAAACCAAATAATAATAATAATCACCTAGGAGGGCATACCCATGCTCAGGACAAACTAAGCATGGCTTCCAATCAAGTACACAGCAAATCCATGTCATATATATATATATATATATATATATATATATATATATATATATATATAATCATGGCCACATCAATCATGTGTATGCCAATATAGATTGTATTCATGAAGAATACACAATGGATCTACATCTCAAAATCATTAGAAGATATACAAATACAATGTGATATGAATCTTCAGGAGGCATCGATTCTTGTAGCTGGAGATGATAGCTTCATTAACTTGAGAAATATTTCCAAGATCTTTATAACTTAGGTATGAGTATAATGGGAGTGTAAAACTCACTATCCTGAGGTCTTCGACAAGTCATCGTGTTCATCCTGAGCTAATATTTTCATGTTCTTTCTATCAAGGATCATTTAATTCTTATGTTGAATTGTTCCCTACTCTCATATACATCTTCCTCCTACATTGCTACACTCAGCCTAAATGAATCATCCTTTCTATCCTTTAAGGAGATATTTAAACATTTATCTCTATATGATAATGGGTTCACCTGTCTTATTACCTCATCATTATGAAAAAGTGATTAATAATTGACATATCCATTGAAAATTGGTGACACCATTATGCCTAATACTAACCTAATTGATTCAACAAGTTCTTATCCAAGTTTATCTTTACAAATTTCTCTTGGGAGGTATTGATGAAAACCTCATGTGGTGGACTGCCCTTGTAAAACATCAATGAACTTTCATGAGAACCCTAATAGGATTAACTAGAGGGACCTCTTAGTCATTATCTGAGATGTTCCATTATACATTGAATAGCTGATATTTAAGGATAATGTGGATGATGTCACCCCTGGGATAATTGGAAGCAATTAATTATGTTCCTAATAACTCTAAACCACTCTCGTACCACCTTCCTTCCTTATACTCTAAAGATGTCAATGAAAATTATACAACATTCTAAATTTTTTGAGTAATACAATAAAAAGGAAGTATCAGAAAGTACAAGTAAACCCATTGAGGCACTAAACAGGCCTACTAGAAGTGGGACCATGCTTTTATGGTACTAAGGTAAACTCGTCGGGGTACTAAACAAGCCTGCTGGAAGCGGGGCTATGCTGGGTAAAGGGAGTTGAAAACATAAATTGGCACACCTAAAACTAAAAAAAAAAACTTGGGTCTAATTCTAAAGCAATATTTATCAAATCAATGCTAGGATATGATCTTTATATCTCTTGGATGATTTTATTAAGAACCTTCAAGTATCCACTTTAGGGTTTTATATTTAAAATAAATAGGTTTGCATGAAAGTGGGACCCTCAGTATATGTAATTCAACCTACCTAAGAAAGAAGAGCTTCATCTTTATAAACATGGATAAGAGATGATCTAATCATCTTGGGATGTATTCTTTTATGTGTTCCTCTCTTCAAATGAGATCTAAACTATGCTTATATCACTTTTATTTTAAAGGTAATATAGCCAGGGGGGTCTATTAGTCAAATTCATTATGAAAATTCTTGGCCACTATCCTATAATCATATTAGAGTCACATCCAACCCTTTCTTCTAACTATTATCCAAAAAAAATTGGATAAGACTTAACGTCAAATCACTAACAGATCTAATCTATTACTCATGACTTCACTTCCATCATAACTACTTTTCCATGTGTAAGAAGTGTGAAGCATAGGATAGGAAGTTTATATTGTATAGCAGGTTACTTAAAAGAGAACTTAAGGATTTGAAGAAGGGTGGAAAGTCAGGGAATTCTTGATCGAGTGAGTAGTACCATCAATTATCCAGGTGGATATTGGTGGACACCCACCTTTTCCAACTTGCTCAAAACATTTTTCTCGCAATTTTGGCAATTTACTATTTTTAGTAGTTTTTAACTTTCTCGACCATTTTGAGGGCCTAAATGAAGGTTTTTTGAGATCGAGATTCTCAATCAAATTTGAAGGCTTTTATTGATCCCCCAAAATGAATCTCCTTGACGATACCATTCCAACGAGCTATATTGCGCCCCAAATGAAGATCGTATGCCAAAGTTACGCCCCCAGGAAGATGATACACCAAACTACCCAAAACAGGGTCCACAAAACTATTGGCTTTTCATCTTCTCACAGATGTGAATAGCCATGACATCTCTTCTTAGAGATAACTTTCCACCATTCTAGTGAGTCTTTCACTCTATATTTTATAGTCTTTGTACATTTTCTCTCATTAATAGAAAATTGTGTATTACTGTATATATGTGTTTATCGTTGCATCTTTGATACATTTTTGTTATAATATTGGATATATGAGATATCTCTGTACATTTATTTATTATATATCCACTCTCATTTTGTGCCAAAAATAATCTGTATTAGTGGTATCAGAGCAGGCTACTCTTGATCATTTTCTTTTTCAGTGCATGTCCCCGACAAAGTCCAAGTATAGCAAGTTGGGTCTAGAGCTTGTCTCTCTTGAAGAAAATCACTCTTGCATGCCCAAGAAACCCTCCATGGAAGAAGAAAAGATAAATGATGGAGCAGATGATTCTATCAATCTATTGCTTGAGAAATCTCTCACATGACAGAGGCAAGAAATGATGGATACTTTTTCCCACATCCTTCAACACCTACCGATAGAAACA
>JASDQU010735789.1:139316-154012 GCA_032191745.1 Picea mariana | reverse complement strand
ATATGAATCTTCAGGAGGCATCGATTCTTGTAGCTGGAGATGATAGCTTCATTAACTTGAGAAATATTTCCAAGATCTTTATAACTTAGGTATGAGTATAATGGGAGTGTAAAACTCACTATCCTGAGGTCTTCGACAAGTCATCGTGTTCATCCTGAGCTAATATTTTCATGTTCTTTCTATCAAGGATCATTTAATTCTTATGTTGAATTGTTCCCTACTCTCATATACATCTTCCTCCTACATTGCTACACTCAGCCTAAATGAATCATCCTTTCTATCCTTTAAGGAGATATTTAAACATTTATCTCTATATGATAATGGGTTCACCTGTCTTATTACCTCATCATTATGAAAAAGTGATTAATAATTGACATATCCATTGAAAATTGGTGACACCATTATGCCTAATACTAACCTAATTGATTCAACAAGTTCTTATCCAAGTTTATCTTTACAAATTTCTCTTGGGAGGTATTGATGAAAACCTCATGTGGTGGACTGCCCTTGTAAAACATCAATGAACTTTCATGAGAACCCTAATAGGATTAACTAGAGGGACCTCTTAGTCATTATCTGAGATGTTCCATTATACATTGAATAGCTGATATTTAAGGATAATGTGGATGATGTCACCCCTGGGATAATTGGAAGCAATTAATTATGTTCCTAATAACTCTAAACCACTCTCGTACCACCTTCCTTCCTTATACTCTAAAGATGTCAATGAAAATTATACAACATTCTAAATTTTTTGAGTAATACAATAAAAAGGAAGTATCAGAAAGTACAAGTAAACCCATTGAGGCACTAAACAGGCCTACTAGAAGTGGGACCATGCTTTTATGGTACTAAGGTAAACTCGTCGGGGTACTAAACAAGCCTGCTGGAAGCGGGGCTATGCTGGGTAAAGGGAGTTGAAAACATAAATTGGCACACCTAAAACTAAAAAAAAAAACTTGGGTCTAATTCTAAAGCAATATTTATCAAATCAATGCTAGGATATGATCTTTATATCTCTTGGATGATTTTATTAAGAACCTTCAAGTATCCACTTTAGGGTTTTATATTTAAAATAAATAGGTTTGCATGAAAGTGGGACCCTCAGTATATGTAATTCAACCTACCTAAGAAAGAAGAGCTTCATCTTTATAAACATGGATAAGAGATGATCTAATCATCTTGGGATGTATTCTTTTATGTGTTCCTCTCTTCAAATGAGATCTAAACTATGCTTATATCACTTTTATTTTAAAGGTAATATAGCCAGGGGGGTCTATTAGTCAAATTCATTATGAAAATTCTTGGCCACTATCCTATAATCATATTAGAGTCACATCCAACCCTTTCTTCTAACTATTATCCAAAAAAAATTGGATAAGACTTAACGTCAAATCACTAACAGATCTAATCTATTACTCATGACTTCACTTCCATCATAACTACTTTTCCATGTGTAAGAAGTGTGAAGCATAGGATAGGAAGTTTATATTGTATAGCAGGTTACTTAAAAGAGAACTTAAGGATTTGAAGAAGGGTGGAAAGTCAGGGAATTCTTGATCGAGTGAGTAGTACCATCAATTATCCAGGTGGATATTGGTGGACACCCACCTTTTCCAACTTGCTCAAAACATTTTTCTCGCAATTTTGGCAATTTACTATTTTTAGTAGTTTTTAACTTTCTCGACCATTTTGAGGGCCTAAATGAAGGTTTTTTGAGATCGAGATTCTCAATCAAATTTGAAGGCTTTTATTGATCCCCCAAAATGAATCTCCTTGACGATACCATTCCAACGAGCTATATTGCGCCCCAAATGAAGATCGTATGCCAAAGTTACGCCCCCAGGAAGATGATACACCAAACTACCCAAAACAGGGTCCACAAAACTATTGGCTTTTCATCTTCTCACAGATGTGAATAGCCATGACATCTCTTCTTAGAGATAACTTTCCACCATTCTAGTGAGTCTTTCACTCTATATTTTATAGTCTTTGTACATTTTCTCTCATTAATAGAAAATTGTGTATTACTGTATATATGTGTTTATCGTTGCATCTTTGATACATTTTTGTTATAATATTGGATATATGAGATATCTCTGTACATTTATTTATTATATATCCACTCTCATTTTGTGCCAAAAATAATCTGTATTAGTGGTATCAGAGCAGGCTACTCTTGATCATTTTCTTTTTCAGTGCATGTCCCCGACAAAGTCCAAGTATAGCAAGTTGGGTCTAGAGCTTGTCTCTCTTGAAGAAAATCACTCTTGCATGCCCAAGAAACCCTCCATGGAAGAAGAAAAGATAAATGATGGAGCAGATGATTCTATCAATCTATTGCTTGAGAAATCTCTCACATGACAGAGGCAAGAAATGATGGATACTTTTTCCCACATCCTTCAACACCTACCGATAGAAACAGGCACATCTTCATCAAACAACCACTTTGGAAGAAGCTCTCCTTTCAAGGTACAGGTTAATTTTGATATTCCTGTATTTGAAGGTCAGATAGATGCAAATTACCTAGGCAAATGGTTAAATCTGCTAGAAGGTTATTTCTTTATTCATCATTTTTCCAACATGGAAAAGATCACCTTCGCACTCCTTAAATCTCGCCCCATGTCAAAAATTGGTGGGAAACTTACTAGGAGAAAAGTTCCACAGAAGAGTCTAGTATATATGTTGTCGATCCCACTTGGGTTTTGTTTGTGGACACGGTAAAGGAACAATATTATCTTATTGGAAACTATCTGGACTAGTATATGAGATGGATCACGCTACAGTAAGAGAGGGGCCAAGTAGTTCCATATTTCACCAATACCTTCCATACCTTGTGCACCAAGATGGGTATCAAATATTTCGAATGAAATTTGGTTATGAAATACCATGGGTCTCTACAAAAATACATCCAAATTGAAATGGAGTTTCTGTACATCTCATCACTCATTGCTTCTTATCGATATGTTGTTAAAATCGAGTAGATGTTTAAGCACAAGAACAAATAGGAGTTTGGGTCTAGAAATACGCAACAACCAAAGTATGATAAAGAAGGCCTTAACAAACAATCTCTTGAAAACCATTCCAAGCAACAGGAAAAGAAGGGTCACGGGAAGAAGAAGGACACTAGAAAATGGTGTGATTTCCACAAAATCCCCTGGCACAACACCAATGAATGTTGCTCAAAACAGTCTTTGGTGGCCAAAATCAAAGACAAGGAGACAAACCCTAATTCATAATCTGATTCATAAAATACTGATAGAAGACAAATCATCGACGCAGACCCCACTCCTATTGTCACAAATGCAACAATTCAACTAGAAGAACCAACAGATCATGAAGAGGGGGAGCATATTTTTCATTCAGAGATGTGGGTGAAGGGGACTCCACTACATATTATTGTTGATAACGGAATCTATAAGAACCTCATCTCAGCAGAGGTCATCAAATAGTTGGGATTGTCAACAACACTACACCCACAACCATACAACATTGGGTGGCTTCACCAGGGACAATATATCCATGTCAGCAACAATTTTGATTATCATATGACTTCCAAACCTTCAAGGATGAGGTATTATGTGATGTTTCCCTGCTAGATGTCTATGATGTTCTCTTGGGCCAATCATATATGTGGAAGTGCCATGCTATCTATGATTCTCAACCCCGTAGTATCATTGTTACTCTGGGGGTCATCTCTACAGGATACCAGAGGTGGTTCTGACTACTGTCCCACCTAAATAGTGTAGCAAGGTAGTATCTCATACTACAAAATTTAGCTTCTTCACCATCTGTTCAAAAGGTGAATAGAAGGATACTGTAACCACTACATCCTTGGCCCAAATGCCTTCTATCCAACAAAATCAGGTCGACAAGACTATAGAAAAATGCAAAGATTCCTTCTGCACACAGACATCTGATGTAGCCGTACTGGTTAAAAATTTCCAACCCTTCTAGCCATAGGTTCCTGAAAACCTTCAAAAATCTAAGCAACTCAACTTCTCCAACAAGGAAAGAAGCTCATCAAGATGCAGATTCAACAAAATATTTTCCCTCTCCCTAGGAATGCAATGGAGACCATTGCTTCCTAAGGATGGAGGATTTATCTAGGTGGATATTGGTGGCCATCCACCTTTTCTAACTTTTTCAAAACAATTTTCTAGAAGTTATGGCAATTTAATATTTTTAGCAATTTTTAACTTCTAAGGCCATTTTGTGTAAATTCTAACCTTGTACAATATCTACTGCAAACTGATATTAAGAAAAGAACAAAAAAGATACAATGGCAAATACAAACATTACACAGAGATTTTTCACCTGGAAACCCTAACCGGGAAAACCAACATATATTATATTGATACACTTGTGTTACATTGTTTACAATACAATATACATATAGGAGCCAGCGGCATCCAAAACCCTAACCCAATAACCTGGATTAGTCCAAAACCCTAATTCCTTAACCGGAAATAGAAAACCATCGGCAAAAACCATGTGCCGAAAACCACCTAATATCATGTGGTCCCGGAAATATGTCGGCCCGGCGATAATATGTCGGCTCGAAACTGGCAAAAATATGTCGGCCCAAAAAAAAAAAATTTCGGGGGCGCTGCCCCCGAACCCCTGCACCCCCCCTCTTACCCCCCTGCTCGCCCGGCGCAGGCGCTCAAACACTACTACTCGTGCAAAGAATATAACACATACCCAACATTTTGAGGGTCTAAATGAAGGTTTTTTGGGATCATGCTTCTTAATGATAGCCAAAGGCTTTGATTGATCTCTCAAAATGAATTTCCTCATCGATACCTTCCCAAGGAGATATTGTGTGCCCCAAACGGAGATTGTATTCCAAAGTTGTGCCCCCGAGAAGTTGATACACCAAACTACCCAAAACAGGGTCCACAAAAATGTTGGCTTTTCATCTTCTGGGGTTAGGGTTTTGGATTTTATTTATTATAAAAATACCTTTGGATCCTCATTGCAAAATCATCTTCTCACAGATGTGGTTATCTGTCACATATCTTCTTAGAGATAAGCTGCCACAATTCTAGCAAATCTTTCACTCTATATTTTACAATCTTTGTACATTTTCGTTCATTAATAAAAAATTGTGTATTACTGTATATCTTTGTTTATGGTTTCATATCTGATACATTTATGTTAGAATATTGGATATCTGAGATATCTTTGTACATTTATTTATTATATCTCCACTCTCATTTCATGCCGAAAATAATCCGGATCAATCAATTTTGAAATTTTGAAGATCATTGTTGCATGAGGACTTTCAATGGATAAGGCACGGGGGAAATGTTTAGCCTCCTTTTTGTCACCTCCAATTGACTTATCTTGTCCCATATCCTGACCAATTTTTCCTCATACATATGCACTATGTTTCTATTTTCCTCAACATACATGTATTTTACCCATTATTGTGTACATATGAGGTAACTTATGTTTAATCATGATTTATGATGATTTATTAATGATTTGGGTTGAATATTCGGTGTTTTAAACTCTCTAATTACTTTGAATGATCTAAGCAGATTATATGAAAACAACCCCTATTTATCCGGTACTTGTTTCGGAATTCATCCAATACTCAGCTCGTCCAGTACCAATTCTGCAGTCATCCAGTACTAGCATCAACAACCATCTGGTACCATATATAGTTCGAAATTTTGGAAAGCTTCTTGAGGAAAATTAGGGTAATGGGTTCTGTCCATAGAGATGTCTACATGCATATATATGAGTCAAAATTTATCCAGATCACATGTGTCGACCTCTATCTCAGGGGGAATAATTCTGCAAAAAATTAGCCAAAATCTCAAACTGCCAACTTGCACCTTGATTTTTGTGCAGATGGTATCAGATCTATCAATTCTACAATATGGGTTTTCTCTAGAATGTGGAAAAACTAGGTAATCTATGGGCACGTTTCCAAAATTTGAATGTTTTTAGAATATATGGGTCGATATCTAACTTGAATCTGCCCAAATTGATGAAAAACCTAGATTTTTGGGATTTATCATAAAATTGTAAAAATTGTTTTATGAGTTTTGGGATTTGGTTTCATCCATTCCTCCATGGATTTTATGTATAAACAATACCTCATAGGTCCTTTTAGAATCGTGATTTTTTCATTTAGAGTCATTCCTAGATGAGTCATAGTTTGTGTATCAAAGCTTGTAAGGTCAGTGACCAAATAAAGAGTGTTTCTAAATCATCGACTAATGGGTCTGACCATAAGAGTCGAGAAAGGGTGTAGTGATTAGTCATGTGCGATTTTTAAAGGTCCATTTCCCTAAATATCGAGTCATGTAAAAAAGGGGAATTTAGGTACCAAAGTTGTGTCAAGTTGTTGGGATAAAGTTCACCTCAAAAGATATGATGAAAATCATTACCTATCATGAAGTTAGAAAGGTGAAAAATCATGGCACTCCTATCATTTGTACTTTTCCACTCCTATCATTTGTACATTGCACACTTCAAAAGTGTACCCATCACACGATTTTTCTACACAAATCTTCAACCTACTTTCAAACTTGTCGTCACCATGGATTTATCGTTATTTTCCATGATTTCATTCCTTATTTGTTCAAGCATAAATATTGGTCACCCTTCATTATTCTCTATCACTTTCGGAATTTGTGCATTGTCCATAGTTTTTTCTGCAAGCTTTGGATCCCTCCACTGTGTAAAATTTGTTTTCCATTGGTCATATTGTAAGTCTGTTAATTTGATCCCGTTGCGTCTCCTCCATTGTTTTCAGTCATTTCTTAAAGTCTTTTGGTGCTCGCTGCAAACTATAGTTTTGGGTGAATTATTTCTTCTCGTTGTTATCCTTCTTCCTTTGGAATTTCCTCATGTTGTGGCAACTTTTCTCGCTGCGCCGAAATTTTCTTTCTCGTGCCAACTATCCCAGTGATTTTCTACCATGCATAGTTTGCCTCCTGCACCTATTTTCCATTTTTCTTTATTGTCACCCCGATTTTTCCACTGTGCTGTAATTTTCCATCAAAAATCTCTACCGCGTTGAGTCTCCTGTTGTTGTTTTCTACTGTGTCGAGTTTCCCCACTACGCTGACTTTCTGTCCTGCTTTATTGTCTCATGATGCAGCCCTCCTCAACCCGCAGGTCGGAAGGTCACGCATGCAAGATCTTTCCTCTTTCGCTGGCTCGAAGAGTCCTCAGAAATGACTCCTCTATTTCCCTTTCGAGAAATGTGCACCCACAGTCAACTTCGAGAATTCCCCCTTGCGCTTAGGGAGATCGAACTTCGCTCTTTCGCGAATTCGGTGGTCAAGCATCTTATCTCTCAATCTCCAAAAACCCAAAAACAATCAACGCTGACCCTTTCTCTCCCTGTTTTGGATTTCTCCTTATCGCGATTTCAGCGGTCGTGATGTCAAGCAACTCGTTCCCTCGATTCCTGAAACCCGATTTGTTGAAACTCCGATGCGCTCGTAAGATTTCACCTTTCAATGGCCTTTCATTCCATAGGGACTTCGGACTTTGCGATATCGTGAATCCTAATGCAACGAATTCGGGTCTTCACCCCACGAAACCATGAAATGGTCAACGAAGTTTGACTCCATGTCGATAGTGCGCCACCTATCCACCTCCCAATTCTGTAGCCCACACAATCCTTTCGACCTTCATGAATTTGCGTTTCATGGTTTCATGAGTCCTGTTGCCAAGATTATGGGACTTCCACTCGCGAAAACCTGAAATAGAAGTTCACGGGTAAATCCAACGGCTCTTGTGGCTTGGATCTATGGCTCTACTCCTTCTGAGCTTAGAACCTTTGGGAATACTCGTAGTAACTCCCCTACTCTTCCGTGAGATCTGACGGCTCATGGGACTTTGCAAATTCTCTACAGAGAATTCCGATCGTCTGTTCTTTCCTCTCTCAAGGACTTTTGCAACTTCTGAACAAAGTATTCCTATGTACGAAATTTGTCTCCTTGCAACACGATGTCACCACACCTTCTTTCAAATTTTCAAGGTGCTTGGCCTCTTGCCTTCCTCCGACCCCTTCGAAGATTCAAATCCTTCTGAGCTTTCCCACGACTTCGAGTCTTTCAGAAAACCCCTGCTCGCACTCCTTGCAGCAGATTTTCAAACACTTTCAAGTGTTTGACTCCCTTCGACTCTGCGCACACCTGCAGCAATAGTCTCTCAATACTTCGCTCAGGTTCTCACCTCTGAGACTTTACTCGGCCTGTGCACTCCTTGCACGGCTCCTATGTCTGACTGCACTTCTATGGAAATGAGAACAAAAGCTATCTAGTCTGAGCTTTCATAGACAAACCTTTGAACTCTTTGTCAATGCACTCCTTGAAGACAATTCAACTGCACTCCTTGCAGGAACTCTTGCTCAGATAAAGAAACAATTGAAACTCGATTCCCTTACTCTCTCTCTCTCTCTCACACAGATTTCAGACATTCAACGAGAAATCATTCATACATAGCATAAAATCAATTGCATGATAAAAAGAGTAAAACATTCATGAGCATGACATTCAAAGATGCATACACAGAGAGTATTTGAACACCACGAGTCTGAATCAAAACCTTCTTTGTATTTATCCAGAACTTCTGTACATGGAATTCTCACTACGACTTTCTGCTTCTCTTCTATGTTCTCAATTGGCATAATCTCATCTATGTTACAAAACACAATGAGGGTGTCTATATCTCGTTTCCATCTTGCACCCTAAATCTATCTAATCTAACATTCAATTCTATCTATTTTCATTAACTACTATAAATGCCTTCTACCTACTAAGGATGAGAGCAGATCGCTCAAGGTCCTTTTACATTTTACAAGTGTGCTCCTTCTTAATTATCTCATTTAAGGTTGGCGCATTAACTTTAAGAGAATTTCAAAATTTGCGCTGGGTGCTTGTCCAGTTGTCTGTTGTCTTCGTGCTGGCTCGCTTGAGATGCTCCTGCATCATACTTCCTCGCTTGAAAATTTTCATGGGCTCCTATCCATGAGCTCGGGCACTGTCTGTCCATCCCTCTGGATCTCTGCTTCATTCTCCCAGCTAGCATCTTCAACTGGATGGCCCTTCCACTTGACAAAATATTCAAAGTATTGTTTCCATCTAGTCTTTTTTCTAATCCTTTTGTCCAATATGCGCTCCATCTGTGGCTTCTCTACAACTAGCGTCTGCTTTGTCCACTGGACCTTTGGCTGTTCATTTTTCATCCCTGTTTCCTCAACTTTATATGAGTACAAATCTGAGATATTGAATATTGGAGAAATTCCGATCCCATCGGGTAATTCAATCTCATAAGCATTTGCCCTAAATTTCTTTAAGACCTTACATGGTCCGATTTTCTTCATCTTCGGTTTATTATATGTTCCTCTCGGGAACCTTTCCTTTCTCAAATGTGCCAAAATCAAATCACCAACCTCAAATTGAAGTTGTCTCCTTTGTTGATCTGCTCTGCACTTATATTCCTGGCTCGAACTCTGCAATCGCTCCTTTACTTGGCTGTGAAGTTCTTTCATTGCCTCTGTGAAATCTTCTGCACTAGCACTCCTAGTCAAAATCTGTTCTAAATCTCTCAATTCAGAAATTCCTCTCGGCTGCATGCCATAGACAATCTGAAATGGACTCTATCTTGTGCTTCTGTTAACTGAGTCGTTATAAGCAAATTACGCCTATGGTAATATGTTGTCCCACTGGCTGTGGTGTTCTATCACCAGGCTTCTTAGCAAGTCTCCCAGACTTTTGTTTACCACTTCCGTTTGTCCATCCATTTGAGGATGATAAGCCAAACTGAACGATAATTTAGTTCCCATTTTCTTCCATAACATCCTCCAAAAGTGTCCTACGAAATTATTATCTCGATCTGAAACTATGCTTCTTGGTAAGCCGTGAAGTCGAATGATTTCTTTGAAAAACAGATTCGCAATGTGAGTTGCATCACTGGTTTTCTGACATGGAACAAAGTGTGCCATCTTGGAAAATCTATCCACCACCACAAATATTGAGTCAAAACCTCCTTGTGTTCTTGGCAACCCCAATATGAAATCCATGTTGATTACATCCCATGGCCTCTCAGGTATGGGCAATGGTTGATAAAACCCTGCATTCTGTCTCCTTCCCTTCGAATGCTAGAAAATTCTGCATCTGTCCATGAATCTCTTGATGTCTTCTCACAATCCTGGCCAAAAATATGACTCATTCAACTTTGCAAACATCTTGTCATGACCAAAGTGCCCAGCCAATCCTCCACTGTGTTTCTCCTTCAGCAGATTCTCCCTCATGGAGCATTTAGGAATACAAAGTTGATTACCTTTAAACAGTAATCCTTCCTGGTTCATGTATTCTACCCATTGGCTTCTATCTCTGAGAATTGGATTCTCAACTGCTTCATACGCCTCCTTAAAATCTGGATCATCTATGTACATGTTCCTGAGATCATCAAAACCCAATGTTTTGACTCTGAATTCCTGCAATAGCAAACACTTCCTGCTCAAAGCATCAACAACTTTGTTAGCAGTACCAGAAATATGTTTAATCACAAAAGTGAAATTTTGCATATATTCAACCCATTTTACATGTCTTTGATTCAATTTCTCCTGTTGAGTCACAAATTGCAGTGCATGATTGTCACTGTATAAGACAAACTCCTTCGGGATCAAGTAATGTCTCCATTTCTTCAATGCCTGTATGATAGCATATAACTCCTTATCATACGTAGAGTATTTCACTTTTGCTTCATTCAACTTCTCATTGAAGTATGCTATCATTCTGTCTTCTTGACTCAAGACTACCCCTATTGCAAATCCACTTGCATCGCATTTCACTTGAAATGTCTTCTGGAAATCCAGCAACACTAGAATTGGTTGTTTTGTAATCTTCCTCTTCAACAGACTAAAACTCTTCTTAGCTTCTTCTGTCCAGTGAAAAGACTTATGTCTCTTCTTCACTGTGTCCATCATCGGTGCACTAATTCCACTGAAATTTCTAATGAAATTTGGGAAGAAACTAGCCAATTCGTGAAAACTTCTCACCTCAAATATACTCTTCGGTGATGGCCAATTCTTAATCACTTCGACATTATCTGGATCCATCCTTAATTTATCTGCAGAAATAATATACCCCAGATAAATGAGCTCTGTCTTCATGAATGAGGACTTCTTCATATTTATCAGCATCTTCTCCTACTGTAGCCTCTGCATCACTGTAGCCAAATGTTTCAGATGCTCTGCCACTGTTTTACTGAAAATTAGTATGTCATCCAAATACACAATGACAAATTTTCCAATGAACTCCCTTAGGACTTCGTACATGAACCTCATGAAGGCACTCGATGCATTTGTTAAGACAAATGACATAACAAGCCATTCATACAACCCTTCATTGGTTTTGAATGTTGTCTTCCATTCGTCTCCTTCTCTTATGTGGATTTGGTGATAACTGCTCTTCAAATCAATCTTTGAAAAGAAATTTTCTCCACTCAAGCAATCCATCAGATCATCCATCCTTGGCAATAGAAATCTGTACTTGATGGTTATCTTGTTGATCACCCTAGAGTTAGTACACATCCTCCAGCCTCCATCTTTCTTCGGACTGAGTACTGTCGGAACAACACATGGACTCAAGCTTTCCCTTACCAAACCTTTGTCCAACAAATCTTGGACTTGTCTTTTGACCTCCTCATTCTCCTGTGGCGTCAATCTATACGTGGCTTTTTTTGGAAAACTGGCTCCTGGTATGAGATCAATATGATGACTCACACTTCTGATCGGTGGCAATGAACGAGGTAGTTCGTCCACTACTATGTCAACGAACTCTTCCAGTAGTTCCTGGACCTCTTCTGGTAAATCATCTACCCTTGTGCTGGTCAAAACAATTCTATGTTTCCTGACCACTATGAATTGCGGTTCTTCCTTCTTCTTGAACTCATTAAGAAGTTCCTTCCCACTCATGAGAAGTACAGTGTTTCTTACTTCAGGCTTTACCTCCTTATCTTTAATTGGAAGCAACATGTGAGTTCTCCCATTCTTCTCTAGGGTGTATGTGTTCATTCTCCCATCATGAATCACATTTTTGTCATATTGCCACGGTCTACCCAGCAATAGATGACAAACATCCATAGGAATAACATCACATAATATCTTATCATTATATCCTCCTATCTTGAATTCAACTAAACACTGTTTAGTGACCGTTACCTGATGTCCCTTTTGTAGCCACGAAGCTCTGTATGGGCTTGGATGATCAATCATCTCCAGCTCCAGCTTTTCTACCATCTCTATAGAAATGAGATTATCTGTGGTACCACTGTCCACAATGACCTTGCGTACCCTGTCCTTGGTCTTGCAAGCAACCCGAAAAAGTCTATTTTTTTGGACTGAACTCTCCACCTCCTTCTCTGGTGTCAAAAGAGCTTTTCTCATCATCAACGATCTTACGCCTTCAGCGTCTTCTGCCTCAACATTCCACCTCTATGCTTCGGTGATGTGAGTCTCTCCACTCTCTTTCTTTTTATCTGGACACTCATAAGACTTGTGCCCATTCTTACCGCATGTGAAGCATGTTATTACTCCACCTCTTCCTCTGCCTCTACCTCTAGTATGAGGAAAAAAATTATTATCAATATAATCTCCTCTCTGTTCGGTATGCTGCCCTCGTTGTTCAGTATATTGCCCTAATTGTGAGGTTCCACCCCTCTCAATTCAAGTCTGAGGTTTCTTCCAGTCCTCCTTGGGATTTTGATTTTTATCCTGGACAACTGATTTGCCTTCTGGCTGACTTCTGCCTCGGCCTCTTTGACCCTGCTTTCGACTCAGCTTCTCTTCAACCTTTAGAGCCATATGATAAGCATCTTCCACCATTCGGATGGTTATCATGCTCATCTCATCCTGAATGTCGTATCTCAGGCCATTCATGTATCTGGAAACCTTTTCATCATCGCTCTCCCAATGACCTGCCCTGATGTTCATCCTGTAGAATTCTTCAGTGTATTCCTTCACTGTCATCAGCTTCTGTCTCAAGTTCTGCATTCTTTGAAACAAAGTAATTTGATAATCTCTGGGGATGAATTTCGCCTTCATCTTCGTGATCATTCTATCCTAGCTTTTGATCTTCTACTTGCCTTTGCAACATCTATTAGCTTGTAGCTCATCCCACCACAATGTTGCATGTCCCTTCAATCTTGTGACCGCATGTTTGACCTTCTTGTCTTCTTCGACATCTTCATAGTCAAAATATGTGTCCAGAGTTCTAATCCAGTCTAGAAGCTCCTCTGCATCCAGATTTCCCTCATAAACTGGAATGTCCATTTTTGCTCTTACACCCATTCTTGCAATAGCCCTAATCAAACGTTTGTTTGCTGCATCTTTGGCTGCAACTTCTTCCCCTTCATGTTCAACCTCAATTTCACTTTTGGAATCAATAATATCCCCAGCACTGACTGTACGCCTTTTTGCTATCACCATATCCTCGATTCTAGCACGTAGATCATGCATCTCTCTCTCCATGGCTGGATCATTCATCTGCCTACCCCTTATTCTCGGCATTTCCCTCTCCTCTGACTGATTGGGTGTTTTCCTGTCCCTTCTCCTTGGCGGCATGGTGAATTCTCCTTTTTCCCTACTACATAAAGCAAAGAATCCTTTCTAGGCTCTAATACCAAACCTGATGCAGCCCTCCTCAACCTGTAGGTTGAAAGGTCATGCACGCAAGATCTTTCCTCTTTTGCTAGCCCGAAGAGTCCTCGAAAATGACTCCTCTATTTCCCTTTCGAGAAATCTGCACCCATAGTCAACTTCGAGAATTCCTCCTTGTGCTTAGGGAGATTGGACTTCACGCTTTTGCAAATACGGTGGTCAAGCGTATTATCTCTCAATCTCCGAAAACCTAAAAATAGTCAACGTTGACCCTTTCTCTCCCTATTTCAGATTTCTCCTTATCGCGATTTCAGCAGTCGTGATGTCAAGCAACTCATTCCCTCGATTCTTGAAACCCGATTTGTTGAAACTCCGATGTGCTCGCGAGCTTTGACCTTTCAATGGACTTTCACTCTGTCGAGACTTCAGACTTCATGATATCGCAAATCCTAATGCAATGAATTCGGGTCTTCACCCCACAAAACCCTAAAATGGTCAACGGAGTTTGACTCCATGTCGATAGTGCACCACCTATCCACCTCCCGATTCTGTAGCCCACACAATCCTTTCAGCCTTCAAGACTTCACGTTTCATGGTTTCGCGAGTCCTGTTGCCAAGATTACAGGACTTCCACTCGCGAAAACCTGAAATAGAAGTTCACGGGTAAATCCAATTGCCCTTGTGGCTTGGATCTATGGCTCTACTTCTTCTGAGCTTAGAACATTTGGGAATACTCGTCGTAACTCCCCTGCTCTTCCGTGAGATCTGATGGCTCACGGGACTTCATGAATTCTCTACAGAGAATTCCGACCATCCATTCTTTCCTCTCTCAAAGACTTCTGCAACTTCTGAACAAAGTATCCCTATGTGCAAAATTTTTTTCTTTGCAACACAACGTCACTACACCTTCTTTCAAATTTTCAAGGTGCTTGGCCTCTTTCCTTCCTTCGGCCCCTTCGAAGATTCAAATCCTTCTGAGCTTTCCCATGACTTTGAGTCTTTCAAAAAACCCCTGCTCGCACTCCTTGCGGAATACTTTCAAACACTTTCAATTGTTTGA
>JASDQU010735789.1:127526-139296 GCA_032191745.1 Picea mariana | reverse complement strand
GAGCTTTGACCTTTCAATGGACTTTCACTCTGTCGAGACTTCAGACTTCATGATATCGCAAATCCTAATGCAATGAATTCGGGTCTTCACCCCACAAAACCCTAAAATGGTCAACGGAGTTTGACTCCATGTCGATAGTGCACCACCTATCCACCTCCCGATTCTGTAGCCCACACAATCCTTTCAGCCTTCAAGACTTCACGTTTCATGGTTTCGCGAGTCCTGTTGCCAAGATTACAGGACTTCCACTCGCGAAAACCTGAAATAGAAGTTCACGGGTAAATCCAATTGCCCTTGTGGCTTGGATCTATGGCTCTACTTCTTCTGAGCTTAGAACATTTGGGAATACTCGTCGTAACTCCCCTGCTCTTCCGTGAGATCTGATGGCTCACGGGACTTCATGAATTCTCTACAGAGAATTCCGACCATCCATTCTTTCCTCTCTCAAAGACTTCTGCAACTTCTGAACAAAGTATCCCTATGTGCAAAATTTTTTTCTTTGCAACACAACGTCACTACACCTTCTTTCAAATTTTCAAGGTGCTTGGCCTCTTTCCTTCCTTCGGCCCCTTCGAAGATTCAAATCCTTCTGAGCTTTCCCATGACTTTGAGTCTTTCAAAAAACCCCTGCTCGCACTCCTTGCGGAATACTTTCAAACACTTTCAATTGTTTGAATCCCTTCGACTCTGTGCACGCCTACAACAACAGTCTCTCAATACTTCACTCAGGTTCACATTTCTGAGACTTTACTCGGCCTGCGCACTCCTTGCACAGCTCCTGTGCCTGACTGCACTTCTTTGGAAATGAGAACAAAATCTTTCTAGTTTGAGCGTTCAGAGACAAACCTCTGAACTCTTTGTCAATGCACTCCTTGCGGAAAATTCAACTGCACTCCTTGTAGGAACTCTTGCTCAGATAGAGAAACAATTGAAACTCAATTCCCTTAATCTCTCTCTCTCTCTCTCATAGATTTCAGACATTCAACAAGAAATAATTCATACATAGCATAAAAGCAATTGCATGACAGAAAGAGTAAAACATTCATGAGCATGACATTCAAAGATGCATACATAGAGAGTATTTGAACACCATGAGTCTGAATCAAAACCTTCTTTGTATTGATCCAGAACTTCTGTACATGGAATTCTCACTAAGGCTCTCTGCTTCTCTTCTATGCTCTCAATTGGCATAATCTCATCTATGTTACAAAACACAATGAAGGTGTCTATATCTCGTTTCCCTCTTGCACCCTAAATCTGTCTAATCTAACATTCAATTCTATCTACTTTCATTAACTACTATAAATGGCTTCTACCTACTAATGATGAGAGTGGAGGTCCTTTTACATTTTACAAGTGCGCTCCTTCTTAATTATCTCATTTAAGGTTGGCGCATTAACTTCAAGAGAATTTCAAAATTTGCGTTGGGCGCTTGTCCAGTTGTCCGTTGTCTCCATGCTGGCTCGCTTGAGATGCTCCCGCATCATCGCACCAACAATTTATGTGCCTGATTTTGTTTGCCGAGCGAAGTTTTATGTTACTTACTTTTCTTGGAGTGTCTGCAATGTTTTTCATTCTTATTTTTCATGTAGAGAGTGCATTACAATTCATTATTGCACACATTAAATTGTTATATACCAACATCATGGCAGTTTCCCAAGGCATAAGAAAGAAGGTGAGAAGAGGTAGGGCCATGAGGTTTGAACCTTAGAATCTGAGTTTATAAATGAAGACCCAATGATTGGGGTGTCTTTATAACAAGCCGGATGTATGTGTTTCTGCGAAAATATCAAAGGATATAATGTGAATTTGGACAAGCAATTCACCCTCAATTTTACTAGGGTCAGCGCAAAAATTGCAGAAATCACTTTCTGAGTGATGGAGGAAATGTTGTCAACTATGATGGAGATCCCTCCACATGGATAAAAATGGTTTAGGGGCATGCCTTTAGACATTTTTTTTTATAAGGACTTCATCAAGCCCRAATGTCTAAATCAAAAAATTTGAGCCGACATTCCAAGCCAATACCTCTTGGAGCCTTTCAAGAAAATTCTAAAGGTAATCAGAAGATATTTCACCTGTGAAGGAAGGTTCGACAAGGTGTATCCATATCACATCAGGTTACTTATGCACTTCATAGGAGAAAATATTTTGAATACATCTTTCTTCTTGTATCGAAGTTTGGGAAAGATGGCAGACAATGTCCAGGCCAAGGATGACCAACCGGGGAACAATTTATCCCATTTTTCATTAATCAAGCTATTAGTGGTTGAAGAATTGAGAGATTTGAACAAGGACTTGGATTCTTTTCAAATTTCGTCTAACATTCCCAGAGACCCCAAAGGAGACATTCCTCTATATGCAGAGGAAACATCACTTCATAGTGCAAAAGAAAGAAAGGAAGATGTTATGGGAAAAAGAAAAGGAAGAGAAATAGAAGACTCGTCATCCCGTCAACCGACATCCCAAAAGAAAGGAAGGTCAAGGTTGAATAATAAAACTGAGGAGATCTAAGCTCCCAGTAAACTGCGCAACAATTTTGTTGCCAAAAGATTTCCCATGTGCATCATTCAACTAGAGCCTTTTGAAGGTGCAAGCAAGGGAATTGATGAAGGGAAGGGGAAGTAAGGTGATGAAAATCGAAATGTTTAGGAGTTTTCGTAGCAATTGAAGCAAGTGAAACATGCTATTTCCCAGATTTATCAAGAAAGTAGAGAGTTGAGAATACAACTAGAAGAAAGGACTGTTTGAACACCAACATCTAAGAGTTGAGCAGGTCAATTAACCCCTACCTCACACACAACGAGAGGAGGGAATGCAAGTTGGCTTAAAAAGGAACTTAGAGAGGCACAAGATGTAATTATTGAGCTTCGGGAGGAAAAAGGGGTGTCAGAAGAAAAAATCACAAATAATTTCAAAGAGTGTAGACCAGCCATTGATAATGCATGTGCAACTCTTTCAAGTGCTCAATCAAAACTGAAAAGAATCACGTTTTTTTTAAGACAGGTGAAGACTTTGAACAAACAAAACTGGTCTTTAAGAGAAACAATCATAGGCTTAAGGTTGAAGGCGAAGTCGGAGGCATGAGTAAGACAACCCGTTTTTTTTTCTTTATGGATCATGGCATGGAATCTTTCTCTATACATATCCTACTTTCTTATGTCAACAACAAGTCTGACACAGCACTGGCATAGTGAATATTCATTGCGCATACGTTGTAAACTTACCTACTGAGAAGGGCAGGTATAAATGAAATGCATTCTAGTTTTGAAAGAGATGCATGGCCCCCAACCATTGTTGCCACCTGGAGTTGCACAAGCGACTGGAAACAGACATATGCTACACCAACTCACCACTTGCATGTTACATCCAGTGATTGCAAAGCAACAACCGAAGTCTGTTACACAAAGGTGACAACGTTTCCAGCAGTACAAATAATTACTGGGACACCCCTTGAAAGAAAGTGTTGATTTACCACAACCTGATGGATGAATATTTCTCATGACCAAATGATTGAAATGAATATGTCAGTTATGTTATGATTGGGTGTAGTCGGGTTTCTATTTTTAGTAAAATTTGTTGAAAAGGTTGTCTAGGGGGAAAGTGACTGAATCCCATATTCTAGAGGAAATTAGTTTGAGCATAGGCTCCCAGGAGGGCGTTAGTTTTCTATATATTTGATCTTTTTGATGTAATATGGGTTGGAAAAGTAGTGTATACAAAGGACTCTTGAATGTAATTTTTTGAATCTGATGGAAATATAATGCAGAGGTCCTAAAGTTTTTATGAAAAAATTCTAATGGTGGTGGTTTGATGTATTGTGATCTTATCTTCGTATATACTTCATGTTTCGTACAAATTCATGTCTGTTTCATTTTTTTAAATTGGAAATATTTAAAGGGTTTAAAATTCATCTCATGGTGCTTTAGACTCAACCATTTAAAATTTGTGTTTCTCTTCCAAGTTAAGTTGGAATTCATCTATAATGGTTCTCTAAATTTCTTTATGTTTCTCCTTTCTCTGCCATAAACAATGATATTGAAACTGAAATATCATTACCTATTTATCCTTTATCCTCTCAATTTTTCTCTTACCAGTCATTGATTTCTCTTGTTTTCATCGGGTTGAATCCATAGCCCAAAAGTACTATATTTCCTTTCCAGCGAAACTAGAAAAACAACTTCCTCAAGTATCTAAATTTTGCCGTCAATCCAAAGTTATTATTTATCAGAGACTAAATCTCAGAGAGAGACCTCTCTAGATTGGAAAGGCTAGTTTCCAGTCTTAAAGTTGGTTTGGAAGTTACCTTGGTAGATCGTTCCCTTCAACCCAACAATTTACCAAGTGCTAACATTTTGGCACCGTTGTCAGGGACGGATTTGAAAACTTTCCCTGGGAAAAAATGACTAAAGTTGTAGATTTGATTCTTGAGGGTAACAATAAATCAGACACCTATATTGGCTGAAACTTATTTTAACTTGATGACTTCATTAAATAATATTAGTAGCATAGTGTTGGGTCTCCATTTTGACACCCCTATTACCTTATATTATCTTCTATGTTGGTCAATTTTACCTCTGACATATGGATATGTTGTCTATTTCTTCCACAAACCTACCTTGTGACCTTATTCATATGCATAATGAGGAAACCCATGTTAAAAACATGACTTGTTTGATTTCTTAATCAATTAGGACTAAATGATTGATTGTTTATGCTTCTAATTACTTTGATTACTTTAATCCACTTCATGACAAGGGATCACCTCATCCGATACTCATCTTTGGGATTTGTCTGGTACTTCCGTTGGTCTGGTACTACAACATTCCAACTCTACATTGATCCAGTACCAACTCTGTGCCTATTCTAGTACCACCTATGTGTTGATCCAGTACCAAGATTTATTACTGTGCTAGTATGGTACTAAACCCGCTTCTATAGGATTAACGTTTTGAATAAGTACACTAGTGATGGATCCAAGAAATTAGTTGGATGGAAGAATACTTGGTTTGTTTGAAGACCATGATACACTTCATCACTCATGCACTTCGTTTCATGAGGATGAAGTCCATTCCTTGAGATACGTTATGCTCACCAATTGTAATATTTTGTAAACATTTGATGATTATCTTCAAACTTTGATTGTAACGACTAACCTTCTTTAAAAGGGACATCGTGTAGATGATTGATAATAGGATATAGATATAATATACACTGTTATGATGGGAAATTGAATATTGAATTACTGATTCACTCGTTTAATGGAAGGAATATGAATGCTAAATTTTGCAATTCATGGATGTGAGTAAAGTGTCTATTCTATAATTTTTTTAGAGCTACCTTGTTGGTTCAAAAAGCACCCACCACCCCAACCAAGGTAAGTCTCCATGTATATGTTTATGTGTGGACATAATTTAATTGTGTCAGTGTGCAAATAAAATAGTTGTCTATTGCAAATGATTCTGAGTGCATGAAATTTCCTAAATACAACACAGATCTCTAAATAGGTACCTATTGATTTTGGATAAGTGTGAATGAAAAATTATATATTAAGCATAAGTATATGATTTTATTTCTATTTCTATAGGGTGATATTTAGTCAACAAAATCTAGGTAGATGTTTTGGATTGTTAGATAAGCAATTGTTATTTCTCTAAATTTGAAAGTCTTAATAATTGTGTTGTCTTCAGTAGGTACAGGAAGAACTAGAATTCATCTCTAACCCTTCATGATTCAACAATGAAGTCTTTCAATCATATTCAATGTCTCATGTATTGAGGAAGAAATTTTTGATTGGAATTTATTAGGTAATGATTGCTTTATTTTCAAGAGTAAATAGAGTGATTTTTCAATTGTTACATGAATTCAATTGCAACAGGAAGAAGGGTCTCAATTCATGTCTTTATTTCATGTGCCTATAATGAACAAACATTCTCAATTTAGTGTTTTCTTGATATTTTACTATGATATTTATCTTCTAGTTTGAAGTTGTGTGGAGAGTAGTGTTCATATATTCAAAAAGCAGAGTGTTTTGTTATTGATTGTTCCTTGATTGAACTAGATACAATAGACATAGATAGGTTACCTATTTTCAACACATATAGTGTAATAACTCTTTTTATTAAGAATCCAGGATTGATATATAAATGAGTGCAATATACTAAACATATATTTACTCAAACATTTTGGCACAGTTGTCGGGGAGTTGTAAATGGTAATAGGTAGCGTTTTGAGTTTGATTGGTTTGATGAGTTTGGATTGGATTTAAGGACAACCTAAGGGAAGAAAGAAGATGACAATATCAAAGGTAAGAACCTGCACATCCACTTAGGTGGGTTTGCTCCAAAGTCAAGTTTTCATCTTACCTTTGGTAGTTATAAGTTTGTGTTTTATTAGTATTAGAGTTTCTTATTTTTATGAGTAGACGTAGGGATAGTAAAGGTAGATTTATTGCCTCCAAAATTTCAGAAAATCTAGAAAAAAAAAAACAACAAGAAACCCCCTCTGCCACACTAATTGAACTAATTTTTGTGCATGAAAATTTCTCAGAGGAGAAATTTCAAAGGAAACAATTGAAACAACAACCAAGGGAACCAGATCCGAAGCTACCATTTAGATTGAAAACACAGTACAACAATCAAGAAGGGAAGCATTGGCAACCAAATCAGAAGGAAGAGCTAGAAAAGAGATAGAGGTAGTGGTAGAAGAGGCTGCATTTTCCATTGGGGCAACACACAAGGTATTGGAACAATTGGATATACCAAACAACCTAGTGGTTGAATCATCACTTAGTGGGGAGGCATCACTAGTACCCTACAACGTGCTATTTGGAGATATGGGAGATGAAGAGGGAAATACAAAAAATGAAACAAAGTCATTTGGATTCCCAATATTAGACATCACCAGAGATATCACTACGAATAATATTCCACTGTCATCACTAACTCATTTCCATGGTATGTCAACAAAATATCCTGATTCATTTTTGTTTGAATTTGATATATTATGTAGGAGTTATAATTACACTGATAATGCACAAAAAATAAAACTCTTTCCATCCACACTTAAAGACTCAACATTAAGGTGTTTTATAAGCCTAGGAGAACACAATATCTTATCTTGGGATGGAATGAAGGAGACTTTCCTCTAGAAATATCAAGATTACTGTAGACCTAGGGATGCTAGGAATGACATATTTAAAATGCAACAGTCTCAGGAGGAAAGTTTGGAAGAATACCTAGAAAGGTTCCTATATAACTACCAAAAGACAAAAAAAAATTCCTTAGAAACAACCACAATTAGGACCATATTCCTAAAAGTGGTAAGGGATGACTGCATCGAGGTACTAAACCTTGTGAGTTCTGGAGATGTGTATCAGAAGTCATTTGCAGACATTGCGGAGAATTGTAAAAGGTACTCTCGCAACAAAGCCAAAAAAGGAAAAAGTGTAAGGGATCCTATAAACAGAATTACTAAACCCACACCATGAAGTGTTACTAGGATAGAATTGGGGAATCTGCTAGAAAAACTCAAAAAAAACATCCTCAACACCATCAACACACAACTTGATACCATTAAAATCAAAAGAAAACAAGAAAAATAAAATTCTACTTTGGAAATTTTATGTCCTTGGTTTAGGAAAAGGAATCCTGAAAAGGAATGTCCTATTAACGTTATCGAAATACRTGGCCTTTGTATAGAATATCACCCTACCAATGAGTTCCCTTGTTTACCTGAACTACAATCCATTTTCAAGGGAGGGGGATAACCTTAGGAAACAACATTTCCCCCCAAGAGGGCATGGAGACAACAAAATCCTAATATATTTGTAGACCCTACCACACAATATTCACAACAACAATGGGTACCTCCAATTCCTTATCTTCAATTGTCACCTCAACAACCACAAATCCAGCCTTGGAAACAAGGATGGAGAGGGCTTGCATATGGGAATGTTACCTTTCATCCATCAACCTTTCCCACTTACCCACAATACCCTTCTAATATCTCTCAGTTGCTACTAGGATTTAATCCACCTGCTCTCCCTCCACCTCCAAAACTGCAACRATAATGTACATTTCCTATGAAACCAAATCTGCAGAAACAAATGCAATCTGCACCTATCCCAAACCCTCCTTAGCCTACCCCTATTCCTGCACAAACCATTCCWAATCCAAACAATAGACCTACACAACCTGTACAAAATATTGAAGTACAAAACTTCCCCACTTATGTGATAACTCCTGCTTCATTTAATGGAATTGAATTAGGATCAAGGAGGGTTTTGAATAAACCAAATCCTACTGTGGTTATTCAGAATAAGAACAAGTAGATAACCAAGAAGTTGAAGAATAAGAACAAATGAATAGCCAATCAGATGAAGAAAGAGACACCCCTGTACAATAGAAAATTCCTCCTCACTTTCCTCATCCATCAAAAATACCTCAGAAAACTAATCCTCCCCCTTATCCAGAAAGGTTACTTGTGAAGAAACCTGAGGTACCTCTAGGGCATAATCTAGAGACTGGACTTATAGACATATGTGTCGAGATTCCCCTACTTCAAGCCATCAAGGATATTCCTACTTATGCTAATATTGAAAGGGATATTTGCATTAAAAATCTATGGAGGAAGAGGAAGGAGCCTCATGTTATACAGGTGGTTGGACAATTATCATAATTTATATAAGAAATTCCATCTAAATATAATGATCTAGGAATCTAGTGGTGACCATAGAGATTAATGGTGTTTCTTTTCCAAAAACACTTATTGATCTAGGAGAAGTAATAAATTTTATGTCGATTGACACCATGAAAATGCTGCAACAAAATCACCTAAGACCAACACAAACCTTGCTAGAATTAGCAGAAAAATCAATTATTAGTCCAACATGAAGTGTAGATGATGTAACAGTCACTTTGGCCTATTGGGAGTACCCTGTGGATTTCTTAGTGATTCATCTTAAATCCTCTAAACCAGGACATGCAGTGGTGCTTGGATAACCTTGGTTGGCCACTGTTGATTTGTTTATTAGTTGTCGGTCTGGAGAGATGACAATCTCCAATGGGAGCCAAAGTCAAAAAATTATTCTCTTTCCTCCTTCCCAACTAGCCACTGGAGTTTCTTTCTGGTTGGAGAATCCCTATGGGGAGGAGGAATGTACTCAACCCTTGTTAACACTAAAGCAAGTAAAAGGAGTTCAAAATCAAACTAAAGAACATATTTTAAGCCTATTTTTGGCTGATATTGAATACATTGAATACCCTCAATATTTTCCATAATATAGACATATCTTCAGCTTTGAAGTTCAGGAAATCTGGCACCCCTCCACCTCTATAGTGTACACCATTTCACAAATAGATGAAAGGAAAGAATCAATTGTCGAGGCTGTTGAAATCAGTCCTGGAAGATCCTTGTATATCAATTCTAGCCTACAAACAGATCAACAACCAAAATTGATTCAAACGATTCAAGGACAATCTGGTGCTTTTTCATGGGATTACTCTGACATGAAAGGGATTCACCTAGAAAATTGTATGCATCATATTTACACCAATGACAAAATCAGACCTGTTGGGCAACCCCAAAGAAGAATGAATCCATCCTTAAAAGACACAGTGAAAGAAGAACTCCAAAAACTCATGCATGCCAATTTTATTTACCCTATTTCAGATAGCAAGTGGGTATCCCCATTAGTTATTGTCCCTAAGAAAAATGGTAAATAGAGGATTTGTGTGGAATTTCAAGAATTGAACAAGACTACCTACAGAGATTACCTTCCTTTTCCTTTCATACACCAGGTCTTGGACACTTTGTCTGGGAAGAGGTATTTTTCTTTCTTGGATGGGTTTAGTGGTTACAATCAGATCCAAATTTCACCAGAAGATCAAGACAAAACCACATTTACTTTCCTATGGGGTACCTATGCTTATAGGGTTCTTCCTTTTCATTCGTGTAATGCCCTTACCACCTTTCAAAGGGTTTCCCTGACCATTTTCTCTAATTTGACCCATGACTGTGTAGAAGTCTGCATGGATGACTTCACAGTATATGGGGATGATTGCCAACAAGCATTGGACAATTTGGAGAAAGTTTTGATTAGGTGTAAAGAGACCAACCTTTCCCTCAATCATGAAAAATATAGAATGATGCTCATTGAAGGAATTGTTTTAGGTCATCACATCTTCGGTACCAGAATAAGGGTAGACCTTGCCAAGATTGACATCATTTCTCAAATCAAAATCCCTAGCTCACAGAAAAAAGTTAGAAKTTTTTTAGGTCATGCTGGTTAGTATAGGAGGTTCATTCAAAATTTTACAAACATAGCTTCCCCACTGTTCAAACTATTAGMAAAAGAGAAAGAATTATGTTGGGATGAACAATGTCAAATTTCTTTTGAAATTTTAAAAACAAAGCATTCAAGTGCCCTTGTTTTAAGAGGACCAAACCGGTCTCTTCCTTTTCATATGTACACAGATGCCTTACATACATATTTGGGGAATATTTTAGGACAAAGGGAAGGCCATATTCCATATGATATATACTATTCTAGAAAAAATATTTCACCTACTGAAGTAAATTACACTGTCACTGAAAATTAATTCTTGTCAGTAGTACATGCCATTAATAAGTCCAGACACTACATAACAAGGTATGAAGTTTTTGTACATGGGTAAAATCATGAAGATGGATAACACTTTCCTGACAATCGGGTCTCAAAAATTCCTAGCAGCAATTTTTCGGCTGAAAAAATGTTGCTAGGAATTTTTGTTTTCAAAAATTTGCACGTCAAATTGAATGGCACCCTGACGACGCCCTCAAAATTCGTCTACAATGTTTTTTGGATGAATTATTTTCCTGTGGTAAGAATATTTCGAACGAAATACTTTTCAGCCAAAATATTTATTTTTAATGGATTCCATTAAAATCTGGGTTTCGKMCGAAAGATTATTTCAGCCAAAAACATGAAATTGGGAATGAAAACAAAAACCAGAGAATTTCCCCAAGCTTACSTGAAATTTAGAGGTTGTAGACTCCTGCAAATATTGAGAATTTGGTTTTGAAAATGACACTGTCATTTCCAAAATTGAATCTACTTTCAATTCCTATAATTTGTTTTCATTTTCTTTATTTTTATCCAATTTTATTTGATTTTTWAAAAAAATCACTGCATAATATTTTCAGCAGACATTATGATYTGGTGAAATGAAATATCGGTATCTCTAAAAATATATAGTGAAAAATTTAGAAAAAAATATATTCATAATCCTTAAACTGTTCTCTTCAAAAGGGTATATTTAGAATTTAGTTTTAAGTAAAAATTAAGATAGATACAAGGTGTAGAAAAACATGTGTTTAAAATCTGCAACGTTTTCAGCTTGTTCAACTTAAAAAAAATCTAGAAATAATAATATTCATTCGTGTAAATTCTAAACTTGTACAATATCTACTACAAATAGATATTAAAAAAAGAACAGAAAAGATACAATGGAAAATATAAACAATACACAGAGATTTTTCCCCTGGAAACCCAAACCAGGAAAACAAACATATTCTATATTCATTCATTGTGTTACCATGTTTACAATACAAAATACATATAGGAGCCAGTGGCATCCAAAACCCTAACCCAATGACATGGATTAGTCCAAAACCCTAATTCATTAACTGGAAATAGAAAACCATCGGCAAATAAACCATGTGCCGAAAAACCACCTAAATATAATGCAGTCCCGAAAATGCAGTCCTGATGCGATTTTTTTTTTTTTTT
>JASDQU010735789.1:88018-99291 GCA_032191745.1 Picea mariana | reverse complement strand
ATATCCTCTGAAAACAAGTATGATACCACTTCATCAAACTTCAAGGTAGTTGTATTACTACCTATGGCCATGATCCAAGTGGATATCGGTGGCCACCCACCTTTTCCAATTGGCTCAAAAAAAAATTCTGGCAATTTTGGCAACTTAATATTTATAGTAGTTTTAAACTTCCGGGGCCATTTTGAGGGCTTAAATGAAGGTTTTTCAGGATCAAGATTCTTAATGATAGCTTAAGGAATGACTGAGCCCCAAAAATGAATCTCCTCAACGATACCTTTCCAATGGGCTATCATATGCAAAAGTTACGACCCCAGGAAGTTGATGTACTAACTTACCCAAACGAGGCCCACATGACGTTTGGCGCTTCATCTCCTAGGGTTAGGTTTTTGGATGTCTAGGGTTTTGGGCATTCCTATTTATTTTAAAAATCCCTTCAGAGCCTCATTGTAATAATCTTCTTGCAAATGAGCCCAGTTGTTGTTGAAGCTAGGTTTGAAAATTTTCACCTTTAAAAATAAAAGTTTTCTCTTTCAGGATTCGGCTTTTCATAAGGTATAATCCTCACTATCAGTCCCAAAGACCGGTACTGAAGTCCCGAAATGATTTCATTTTGTCTTTATAATTAAAGATAGAAATCTCAAGTGTTATTAAAGTCTAGACGCACATTCTATAAAGTGTTTCAAATCGTGATAATTTAAAACCCTAAAGGAGTTAATTAACCATCTTTTAATCTTTCGGGATTCAGGGTTTACTCAGAACAACACCTTTTTAATACATTTTGAATCGAGAAATCCCGATTCCTGATTTCTCGAAGGAATCAAAAGTCAGTCTTAATCCTCATTAATTAATTTAAAACTAATCCCATCACGATTTCGAGATTCGGGGTTTAGTGGTAACATACCTCATGTAGTCACGATCCCCAAAACCCCAAAACGCGAAGTCCGAAGTTAAGGCTTAAAAATAATCTCATCGCGATTTCGATATTCGGGGTTTAGTGGTGACATACCTCATGTAACTGTGATCCACGAAACCCTGAAATGCGAAGTCGCAACTCAATACCAAAATTTAAAGAGAACTAATGTCATTTTAAAAATACATTTAATGGTAATTNCGGATAGATCGTGATTTCTGTGACACAAATGCGTATCTCAGAAATATTCTCTGCATTAAAGGTATTAAATTCTTGACAGTTGTGTCAGTACTTTCACCATAAAATGAGTTAAAAGAAAATTAGAGGTTTGTGTTTTGAAACTTATTCTCGCTTTTTCTATCAGAAGTAAGATAATATAGTCAGGCTTTCACACCTCTCTTCTGTGACAGGTTTTTGGTCCAATACAAAGTCATGGCACCAAAGAAGGGACCCAAGATGAGTGAAGATACAACTGAGAGTTCGAGCCCAGAGGGAGATGTCATATCATACACCACACAACATGCTATCGACTCAATTAAATCATGGAGACAAATTTGTGAAAATCTGGACTGTGAGATAAAAAATTCCCCTAACGGCTCCAATAATCACCTTTGGGACATAGCAGAATCATAAATTCACAAAATTGCAACACGCCCACGACTCATGGCATACAATGACATGATCAGTTGGGCTTTGGACAAGGTTGATATAACAACGAGAAGCATTTTAAATTATCAATGGGCCATTATTGGCTCATTCCGACCCAAACATATCCAGGTTATTTACAAACTCTCACCCAATCCTAATTTCATTTACAATGTCGAATTTATAGTAGAATTCTAGAGAAAGGAATGCACTGAGGCAGACCAAACTTATCCTGATTTAATCAAAGGTTGGTGGAGATGTCCATCAAAATTTAGGGCCGATACCCACGGAATTTACACCACAACTTCTTTGAATGAGTACACGGTTTATGTAGCCATGATGCTATCCAGACTCTTCATCAAAAAGAATCCTTGGCATTTCCCCACAGAATGGGTACCCTTTTTAGAAGAAGCATCAGAAGGATATAGTTTCAACTAGGACAAGAGTTTATCTGATAATATAGCCAAAGAGATTTCGGATTACAGAGCTGCAAGAGCCCGAGGTCAACCAGTGGCCTTCTACATGTTAGCATACCTCATGGACATAATTTTTTTTATGACTCTGTTTCCCCTGATGAATTGGAGTTGGAACAAAACCTGCCCTGAACCCATTCACGAATATCAATCTGAGTTGTGGGAAGAAAATGAAAAAAAATGGAAACTTTCCATTTCGTGGCGATACCCATGCATAAAATGTTTTTTAGCTATGACACTCCTCGCATTTCTGAAGTAGTTTCAAATAACCTCAAGCAAATAGTAGACTGGTTCATTGAAGAAAACTTCTCCTACATCAGGGTTTATTGGTGCTCAATCCCCCCTCATGCGCTTCCAAAATTCCTTCTGGATAGACTAGTGTGTAGGGAAGTAGAACACCGAATAGTAAAAGGCGGTATTGGAAAAGAGCTAAAGGCAGTTCAAAAGAAGTCCTAGCCAATCTTCCCTGTGCATATCGAGAAATTTTCATTATTAAATTTGAGACATTCTAGGGTGGAAGCAGAGGCACTCGAAGAAGTTAAACTATTAAATATTGAGTACAAAAGGCATGACCCTTATTAATTAGTGAACAAACACTTGATAAACTGCAATATGAAAGCCTGTGAACATGAGGAATATCCTTGGGACGACATGTTCAAAGGAACCAAGTCTTATAAAGAAGTGTTGGAAAGAGTATAGACACTGTCGTTCGACTTGGAAGTCAGCTTTCAGACCTTTCAAAGGCATCGACAGGGTGGTCTGCCCTAATTACTTCAAGGAGAAGAAATTACTCTCCCTTAGAAGCAATAAAGTGTCCCACCAGGTTTTGAGCAGGAAACACAAAAGAAGGGATATCCCAAAAAATCCCTACAGGATACAGAAAGGCCTCCACCAAGCAAAAAGACCGAAGTAGAGAAAAAGTCAGGTAGACCTCCCAAGTCCAGTAAGCCTACTCCCACTTCATCACTAGGGGTTGATGTCAACATGCCTAAGGTAGTAGGATGGAAAGGATCTACAGATCTAGGGAGTCCCATAGCTTCGTTAACCTCCTTACAATCCACTTTTAGACTCCCACAGATGGGAGTTCTATTTGTTGATGACCTTACCTCCATTCCCATAGATGAGATTCCTCCTTCTGATTATTTTTTTAGTAGAAAAAGGAAGGCCATCCTGAAACAGGAGATGCATAAGAGGGAGGGGAACATGGTTAAAAAAAATAAAGTCTTGATAGACGGACACAATTTGGAGGAAGAAGATTTCGCTACAGAGATAGAAGGTTCCATGGGAGCCATGGCAGCAACAAACTTTTTTAGCGTGGGAAAAATGATAAACTGAATAAAGAAGAGTGATAAAATCATAGCACAATTAAGAGAGCAATTAAAGAATGTTGAAGAGAGCATTAGAGAAGAAATGAGTAAAATCTTGGAGCAAACAAGGGCTCCCAAAAGTTTACAGGTTCAATCACTCAAAACGAGTTTGGACGACATGAGCCAAGAAATACAAACAAGTCAGCTACAGATTACTCAAAAAAAGGAGCACGCAGAACAGTTGCAGGCTA
This sequence comes from Picea mariana, assembly GCA_032191745.1. Taxonomy (NCBI): domain Eukaryota; kingdom Viridiplantae; phylum Streptophyta; class Pinopsida; order Pinales; family Pinaceae; genus Picea; species Picea mariana. Next base: position 95,705 of record JASDQU010735789.1, on the reverse strand, counting down.
CACTAATATCAATGGAAGATCTGATTATAGACCTAAAATCTTTCCAGGCCCAGTCACTGGAAGTGCATTCAAAAATAGAAATTGAACAATAGAAATTGATTTCCAAAATAGAAATTGTTCATAATTACTTTCAAGGAGTAGATAATGGCTTTGATAATATTATCCCGAGGCAAAAAGAATCCAAAGCAGCAAGGATTACTCTTCAAAAGGCAATTATATATTCGACAGGTGAAGAGGTACCCAAAACTATGAAAGTATCAACCACAGAGCAAATCAGAGGCGACATCATGCTCAAGCTATGGGAGACCAACATAACTGAAAGAAAAACAATAGCCAAAGAGATCAGAGATGATTGTGAAGAATTTTTTGATATTTTTGACAAAGGGTCATTAAATATTGGAAAAGGTAATTGTACAAGACTTTTGGGACAGATCAATATTGTAAGAAATCAATTAAATTTTAGGGAAAATTTGAGTGAAATCCAAATGGAAATTCCACAACTAAGAAAAATCGATGTCACCCTAATGGACGGGTTGTTAGTTGAGCCTAAATTAAAGCTACAATTAGTAAAGTTTACAGATAAAGGAGCTGATGATCTTCTGGAAAACCCCAGAAATTTTACACAGTTCCTGGAGAGATGCATTAAATGTATCGAATCAAAAGAAGGAGATTCATCAACAAAGTAAAAGTATTATTTGGAAGAGATTTACTTCAATGAAAATGGAAAAATGGAGAAGATCATGAAAACGGTTTTGGATCGATTTTTTAACAAATAGTTAATCTCTAAGATTTAGGAAATCACCAACCGTCCTAAGATTGGTGGTCTTGTATAAATGTAATTTTTCAAGACTAAGAAGGGGCTTTTTTCTGGATGAATTGTAAAAAAGAAAAACTTTGTTTTGCCTGGACTAATATTATATAGATTGAAGATTCCAAATCTGGTCAAGCCTGAGTTATGTGTTTTTCTATCATTCAATTTTTATTTCATACTTTCGTTTGAAGTGTTTCATGTGGTAACTTCTATTATAGCTATTGAACAACCAGATTATCTAATCGTTTGCAGTTTTTTCTCTGTATCATTTTTCATCGGATATAAGACCTATGAACGTTTTAGGACTCTGAAATTGTATGCTTCTGCAAAGTTATCATCCTTTTTTTCTTGTATTAACTAAAAATGAGATTCTTCTTAAATTGATGCCTCATTTTTGTTATACAACTACATGTTTCCTTTTCTTCATTCCGTAAACTGTCTCCTTTAAATTTGACTCAGATACTAGAAAAGGCATTTATTTTTGGTATACTATTGATTCATAATTTGGAAGTTCTATTTTTATGAATTCGAACCAGAAATTTGTGACCCTTGAAAATATTTTTGATTTACAAAAAAGAAACCCTTATCTTTCATGACTGTTTCAGTTACCAGATAGCCTAATATATAACTCGGTCTATTAGATCAAACGAGCATTGCGTTAAACCTATTCAATACCATATTACAAACAACAAATACATGGGTAGAAATTGAAAGATCGTGGGCTGCAATTGAAAGGGATATTAGCATTCAAGAACAATGGGAAGCTAGATAGAGACAGTTAAGAAACTAATTGTGATCTCAGTGTCTTTGAAACTAGTTCTTTTTACCCATTAATTATCTCTACTTTTTTGGATGCCTTGATGGTATAGTTTAGAGACTTAAAGTATAAACTTAGGAACAACATATTTTTGGCACCATTCCTGGGGACCGAGGAAATGAATCTTTTCCCTGGGAAGAATGACATTGACACTTTCTTTCTTTGATAGTGAAAAAAGATCGAAAAAACTTCTAAGGCTAATTTAATATTTCACTTGGCGACTCCACATTTTTTAAACTAGCTTCTAGCCGAAAGAACACCAGAAAGAACCCAGATGACAAGCAGACTTCGCCAGTGTCTAATCCGAAAAAGATTTTAAAATCAAAAAGATCTCTTAGACAAATCTTTTCACCGACACATGTTATTTATAAACCAAATTCTTCATGGTTGAATGTCAGAGGAACACTTGAGAGATCCATCTCCCTCCCCTTGTCGATCGATACATGCTCTTTTCCCAAAGTCCACACTCCTACTATCGAACGCTTTGACGAATGTCCTGTGTATCCCAAATTAACCCTCGTCAATTCTCCGATATATTCATCTTACACGCCTAGAGAAACAAATTCTCTTCACCTTGGGCCTTCTTTTTCCAGTTTCCTATGCCTTGATGATCAGTTCCCCATAACCTTTCTGTCACATTCAAGTACAACCCAAGTTTCAATCACAAATATATCAATGGATGCACACGAAGGTGTGGGGGCTGGAGGCAGTGCTATAGGTGGCACCGCAAGCGACCAAGTACTTCCCCTTGGAATTTTTGCTAACGTGGCTGCCAGATATGAACCTCTTGTCCTTCTGGTCCCCCTACATGACCTTCCAGAAAATTACATGAAAAATCTCCCAAAATTTACAGGGGAAGGCGATTTAACAGCAGAAGAGCACATTAATTTCTTTGACCAATTCATCGATATCCTAGGACTCAAACACGAAGATGTCTACTCCAGACTCTTAGTAGAAAATTTCGAAGGGCGGGTTAGAACCTAGTTCCGAGGCTTAGCAGCGGGATCTTTAAGGTCATACGATGAACTCGAAAGTGATTTCATCAGGCAATGGGGAGAAATAAAGGATCACCTCTATTATATGACTGAATTTGGGGCTCTTAGAAAGAAAAATTTTGAATCAGTTCTCGAGTTCATCCAAAGATTTAATAAATTGTATAATAAAATTCCCATCGAGGTCAAACCTTCTCAGCGTGCAACGAAAGTAACTTTCATTGGATCTTTCAACCTCGATTTTGCCTTACTATTGAGAGAGAGGAGATCAATAGACCTCACCAAGATGCAAGACGATGCCCTAGAAATCAAATCAAACATGATGGCTTAAGGAAATCTAAAAGACAAAATGGAGGTTGGGAACAAAGAAACCATAAGATACAGAGAACAAGGAGGATCTTCAGGGTCAAGGAGATATTCAGGAGACAAAATGGATGACATGGATAGGATAATTAAACAACTGTCCAATAAGATTTTGAATACGGAATTAGAGAAGAGTAAAAATGACCATTTTCCCAGAAAGGATTTCAGAAGGAATCCCAACCCTCAAATCCCACAAAGACAGATTAAAAATGAGGATCAAAAAATCCCAACTCCCTTCAAGAGTTAAAAATTCGTTGGAGAGGAAGATTTAGAAGATCTTGAGGAATCAGAGGAAGATATAAACAATCTAGGTGATGATGAGCCAAAACCCTATTGATCAAGACAAGATTTTGAAAAAACCTTAAATAAATAAAATAGATTGGAAAATGACCTAAACGATAGTACTTCTGAAGATTTGACCTACTAGGGTATTGTTGATGGTATAATGGAAGAGCTTCAACATAAGTACAATATAAGGGCTAGAAACAGGAGTGTTACAATCACCCAAAAGAAGAAGATCTTGCCGAGGAGCGAGACATATGAGATAGTTGCAAAAAATGTTGAAAAACAAACTATAAAAATCGACCAAACGGACACACATCCTACCAAGACTAAGGTAGTTGAAACACTCATAGTCAAAAAACCGAAAGCAAAAGCTCCTGCAACTGAAACAAAACCTTCACCACAAAAGAAAGTTGATAAGAAGGGAGTCAAAGCCCAAAACGTTGAGAATGAAAAAATTGTGGGAAATTTCAATTTGGAAAATGAAATCAATAAAATCAAGATCCCCATACCTCTTGTCGAGTTGGAAAAAAACCCAACGTACAGAAAACAAATTGCCAAGTTGATTAGTTTTTCGAAAGATGAAAGCCAAGCCGACGTCATTAACTTAGAAGATGAGAAGTCGAACATAGTTTTTGGTCCTCATTTCGAAGGCGCCAAAGAAACTGTTGTTCCCTTCTATATCACGTTAACCTTGTTCGACCAACTATTCCATAACTGTATGCTTGATTTTGAAGCATCCCACAATGTAATGCCTAAAGACATTATGGATAAGTTGGGCCTCGAAATTACTAGGCCTTATGGAGATTTATATTCTTTCGATTCTAGAAAAGTTAAATGTATATGCATGATTAAAGACTTGGTGGTAAATCTGGCTCAAATACCTACGAAAAGCATTTTCATGGACGTAGTGGTCACCAATATCCCTCTGAAATATGGTATGCTATTATCTAGATCCTAGGGTGCCAAGATTGGGGGGTCCCTCTAGCTTGACATGACATATGCTACGATCCTAGTGTTTGGAGGACAATTTACACACATGTACAAAGAGACCAGGTTAGCATTCATGGTATGTGATCCATGCAACCCGAATAATCACCCTGTATAAATTGTCAATCAGGATCTAGGTAATTGTATCTCATCCATTGATGATGATATTATCTTAGATATAGATGAAAGATGTACAAAAGAAAAAATAGAAAAAGAAAAAAATAAACAAAGTGTATATAGCACTGGTGTGTGGAAGATGTTTTTTGATGGCGCTTCATCTTACCTTGGAGTCGGAGCAGGGTTGCTCCTTGTGTCCCCCGATAATCAATTTGTAATCCCTTTTTCCTATAGAATCCAGTGGAATGTGGACCACACTAATAACATTTTCGAGTATGAAGCCTTAGTATTAGGGTTGGAAGCTGCTAGGAGAATGAAAATAAAAAACCTTGAAATATTTGGTGATGCCGAGCTAATCGTAAAATAGGAAAACCGACAGTACCAGGCCAAACATCCTAGGTTGAGGTCTTACAGGAATTGCGTCTGGGATCTAATCGAAAATTTCTTCACCTCTGTCAAAATCCACTACATTCCAAGAACTGAAAACCAGCAGGCTGATGCATTAGCCAAAGCAGCCTCAACCTTCACACCTCCCACTGCTTTCAAACTAAAATGTCATATACAAATGAGACACCGACCTTCCATACCAAATAACATACAACACTGACAAGTTTTTGAGGATGATGAATAACTGCGTAAATTTTTAGAATCAAGAGAAGAGTTTGTTGAAACTCATGTCGACCAAGAAAACCAAAATGATCCTTCTTGGATCATGCAGTAAGGGGAAGACCCCTAGGAATTTCATGATAAAATTGCCAATCATCGTATGCTTGTTCTAAAAAATAACCAGATCCCCAAAGGCTTGATTCCCTTGGAAAGGTTATTTAATCAAGATGATATCCCATTAAGATCCACCTTACAACCGCACCCTGAAGAGGTTGAGGACTATGACATAGGTNCAAAGAAAACCCTCGGTTGGTGAAACTGTCCAAATACCTGTCCCCAGAAAACAAAAGTAAATACGCTGAGTTGCTTAGAAAGTATAAAGACATTTTTTCTTGGTCTTACGACGAATTGAGAACTTATGATACTTCTATAATTGAACATAAAATTCCTTTGAAACCTGGTGTCAAGCCTTTCAAACAGAAACTCAGACAGATAAACCCTATTCTGCTACCAGTAATTGAAAAGGAAGTCAAAAAACTCTTGGACGCTAAAATCATCGTCCCACTAAGATATTCTGAGTGGGTGGCTAATTCAGTCCCAGTAAGAAAGAAAAATGGCAAAATCAGAGTGTGTGTCAATTTTAGAAACCTGAACCAATCATCACTCAAAGACAATTATCCATTGCCTAAGATGGACCACGTTTTAGAGAGAGTAGTTGGGGATAATAGGATATCAATGATTGATGGTTTTTCAAGTTACAATCAGATCGCAGTACACCATGATAATAAGGAAAAAAAAACTTTCACTACCCCTTGGTGTACCTTCATGTACGATAAAATGCCCTTCGACTTGATGAATGCAGGGGAAACCTTCCAACGAGCCATGGACATTGCCTTCGTGGGTGAGAAAGATAAATTTGTTGTTATCTATCTCGATGATCTGACCGTTTTTTCAAAATCTGATGTGGAACATCTAGTGCACCTAAAACAAACTTTCGAGAAATGTCGTAAATTCGGTTTGTCCCTCAATCCCAAAAAATATCATTTCGCTATGCAAGAAGCTAAGCTATTGGGTCATGTAGTGTCAAAAGACGGGATAAAAATTGATCCTAAAAGAATTGAGGCAATAGATACTATAAATATCCCTAGAAATGTAAAAGAAATCCAATCCTTCCTAGGAAAAATAAATTTCTTGAGAAGATTTATCCCTAACTTCGTTGAAATTATGAAGCTGATCACCGATATGTTGAAAAAGAACAGTGAGATGAAGTGGAAAAGTGAAGCCAAAGCATATTTTCAATGAATCAAAAAAGTTATCAGTGAAGCACCAGTCTTAGCAAGTCCTGATTACACAAAAGAATTTCTGATTTTTTCCTTTGCCTCCGAACACACTATCACAGCTGTATTGTTACAGAAAAACGAAGAAGGCTTTGAACAACCCATTGATTTTTTCAATAAAAGTATGAGAGACATTGAGTTGAAATATAATATACTAGAAAAACAAGCTTACGCAATGGTAACAGCTCTCAAGGATTTCAGAACATATGTATTACATTTGAAGATCATAGCCTATGTTCCTACAAGCTCAATCAAAGACATATTTGTTCAGCAAGATAGTGATGGGAGAAGAGGCAGATGGTTACCTAAGATTCAGGAGTTCGATCTTGAAGTCAAACCAACAAAACTCATTAAAGGCCAAGTTGTGGCTAAATTTTGGGCTGAATCGAACTTGCAGGCACTTAGAGTAAATCAGCTACAAGAAGATGAGAGTTCTCTAGAAATAAATGAACTCAATTTCGCTACTCCTACGATTGAGATTGAAGATAGGTTTTCTTCTTCAGTTTGGTATCATGATATTGTTTTTTATCTATTGACCCTTCAATGTCCCAGTGAATTAACCCCATCTAAAGCTAGGACACTGAAGCTGCATGCTATAAAATATTGTATTATAGATGGAAAACTATTTTGGAAGGACCCCCTGGGTTTTTTGCTGAGTTGCTTGGTCGAGACTGAAACTGAAAAGGTTATAGATGAGTTCCATGAGGGAGTGTGTGGAGGACACCGTGCTTGGCAAGCCACAACTTATAAAATCTTAACAGTTGGATATAACTGGCCCAAACTTTTCATAGATGTAAATACTAAACTCTGAGCTTGTGTTCCCTGTCAATTGTTTACAGGTAAATAGAAAATCCCAGCTTTACCTCTAAGTCCAGTTAAAGCCGAAGACCCTTTTCAGCAGTGGGGCCTCGATTTTATCGGAGAGATTCACCCACATTCCAGTGCTCAAAACAAGTGGATTCTAACCGCAACGGACTATTTTACTAAGTGGGTGGAAGCTATTCCCACGAGAAACGTGACTGACATAGTTGTAATCAACTTTCTGGAAGAAAACATTTTATCCAGATTCGGTTGTCCCCGAAAAATAGTCACCGACAATGCACAACCGTTCAAATCGATGGCTATGGTAAGCTTTTGAAAACAATTCAACATCGTATTACGACACTCCACAACTTGTTATCCGTAGGGAAACAGTTTAGCTGAATCATCTAACAAAATTCTGACAAATGTGATAAAAAAAATATTGGCTGACAATAAGAAGACATGGCATATTCATTTGAAATATGCTCTATGGGCTAACAGGATAAGTACTAAAAGGGCGATCGGAATGTCCCCTTTTTAGATTGTTTATGGTACCAATGTTATTTTATCA
>JASDQU010735789.1:22345-78052 GCA_032191745.1 Picea mariana | reverse complement strand
ATAACAAGGTTTGGATGCCATTGGGTTCAATCCTCACCACAGGAGCCATGGCTAATAGAAGGGAATCAACACGAAAATCGGAGGTAGGGTTTGATAGAAAAAACACAGATCCATAGCCCCGAACAAAACAATGTTGTGACAGTTCGAAATGGTAGGCAGAGGTGTTAATCACCATGCATGGGAAAGAGATCATGAAGCCCGAGGCCATACAAAGAAATAATATCACGATGTACCTCATATGATACCTTGGGATATGGGTAGTGTAAGGATGTAAGCGCTTGTATACCATCGAGCGCACACTTTCATGACTTGAATACAAGGTAAAAGTTTCAAATACACATTGTGTTAAAAAAATTTATGAATCAAACCCCATTACTATTAATTGAATATTGATGAGTGGAGTTTTTTTTTTTTACTTATGTAACCAAGGCACGTTTAGGACCAAGGAGTTATAAACTAGGAAAACAAAATACGACAATTCGACAATATACCATATGAACAATTAGCCTTTGATCAAAAATCGAAAAAAACTGTGAATTCCAGCAGCAAGTTTTCATGCTTACAGTCATGAAAACAAAAATCGAAAGGAAGGTATGTGAAAAGCGACAAGTGATAAGTGTTGTTTCTCATGACGAGTAATGAAAATTTAGAGATCCTATGTAGGCATCTTGTAAAAATAGAAATTATATTATTACTGCCAACAATGGCGACACGTTGGGAGAAGCAGTTATCTCTGCCAAATGAATGAGTTCACATTAGGATAATAAAAAAAAACTTCAAATCGAAAACAACCAAAAAGCCGTCTGAACATCATTATCAATTATAAAGCATTCGAGTTTCAGATTAATGTTATTTTAAAGAGACGAAAACTGACAAGAATCTTAACAGAAGAGAGTCACGATATTAAAGTTAAAATATTCAATACTATTAACAGATTTGTTGCTGCCAGCATACGTCCACAGCCTCGATAGAGATGTCATTTAACCCACTCCGATATCTGTATCCTGCCAAGAATTTCTAGATTATAACGAAGGACATTTAAGGTCAAAAGAATCCATATCTAATAATTTTCATACACCTGACATTGCTTCGCTACCAGCGGGCCTATTCAGTACCCCGGTGAAGTTATCTTGGTGTCATGCATGCATTTACCCGCTTCCAGCAGACTCGTTCAGTATCCCGACAGGTTTACAAGCACTTCCCACAACTCTCTGAAGGTTTATTTAGTTTTAAAGATATTTAATAGAGCGTGGTGACACTGAAAATCCTGGTTTTTGGACATATCTTAGTAAATTATAGACCTTGAAGAAATTTCTTAGCTGTCCTTCATTAAGATCTAGAAATAGTTTGTTAATAAAATCGACTTTCAAGAGCAAGGAGACATCTATGAGTTGTTCTCTTAAGGAATAGGGACAACGTAAGAAGAATTTTTATGGATGATCATGAGTAACTTTAGTTACAGATTGAAATCAACAAACACTTTTCAAACAACAAGTTATCTTTAACATGGCTGCAAACTTCAGAAAAATATCACAATTGATGTTTAAACTACTTTCAACAGTCATTTCTGAAGGGAAATTTTCTGTTCTCTTTGTCTGAGCTAGCCCAGATGTAGGCATGTGTGTTTCAAAAAGAAAGGATGATAAGCATAAAGGAAATATCAAAACAAACCAGCAAATAAAAACAAATAGCAAACAAAAAAAAAAATATTTACACAGTGTACATGGGAGTGTCTTCAGGCAAAGCACTTTTTTAGAACTTGGCCATTCACCAGAAAGGTGTCTGGCTGTCCCTCTAAATTCTGCAATCGGAAGGAACTGGGACCCAATTTCTCAGCAATTAAGAATGGTCCTAGCCACAAGTTCTAAAACTTCATATTCTCTCCTTTTCCATCATGAGGTTTGTCCCATTTTAGGACAAGGTCACCTACCTCAAAATTTCTGTCAGAGGCAGAATTGGAATCAAACCAATTTTTAATAATGAGTTGATGTTGATCCAATTTCCATTTTGCTTGAGCCCTCACTTCTTCTAATTTTAACAAAGCGTTAATTCGATTCTCCAAAGGGGGACAGTCCCCTTCCTGTACTTTTTGCAATAGCTGCAGAGATGGAAGGAGGACATGTGGTGGAAGAATCGCCTCGCTGTCATAAATGAGAAAGAAAGGTGAGTTACCCACAACAGTTTTAGGAGTTACTCTATCAGCCCAGATTGCGTTTAACAATGCGTTATGCCAATTTTTATGCTTTTCAGAGACCATTCTCTTGATAATTTTGATCAGGTTTTTATTAGTCTATTCTGCCAAACCGTTGCCTTGGGGGTAATAGCTGGCAGGATAATTTAATTTAATTCCTTTTTCTAGAGTGAAATCACTCATATCAAGAGATGAAAAATAAGAAGCATTATCAAATACTAGGCATTCAGGGATACCAAAACGAGTAATAATATTTGAATTCAAGAAAGATATTACTTGGCTGGTATTTACAACTTTTAATGGGGCAGCCTCAGACCACCTGGTGAAGTAATCTGTGGCTGTTATGATATAATTATGCTGCTGTGAGGATGGCAGACTGATTGGGCCTATAATATATAGACCCCACTGCTGAAAATGGGAGTCTACTGAAACTGGTTGCAGAGGGAAGGCTGGTTTCTGTATCCGTCYGGATGCTTTTTGACAAATTACACACTTGCGACACAAAGCATGAGCATATTTAAAAAGGGTAGGCCAATAATAAATTGCTCTTAATACTTTATGGGCAGTGGTGTCTCCACMAAAATGTCCACCAKCTTCTCCTGCATGCAATTCCAATAAGACTTTTTTTGCTTCATCTTTCTAAAGACAACGTATTAGTACTCCATCAAAATTTTGACGAAATAGAATACCATTAATCGGCTGAAAAGAAGCAGATTTTAATCTTAGTGCTCTCCTTTTTGTGGGATCCRGGTGATGGGGAGCKGATCCGTGTATAAGACAAAATTTTATATCATCATACTAGGGACTAACAGGGTTTTGTGCACAACAAATTAGATTTTGATAGTGCTGTCCTAGACTTAACATATCATTTTCCTCTTGCTGTCCTGCAGCTGAATCAGCGACCAACTTGCATAAACCTTGGCCTCTTACTATTTTTTATGGGGTGATTTCTATGTCATACTCTTGCAAGGATGTGACCCATTTTGCCCTTTTTTCGCCTAGTTCTTTTTGTACTAACAGATTTCTGACAGTCGAGTAAGGGACAATGATTTTCGTCCTAGATTTAAAAAGATAAGATCATAAGTGCTTTACTACTTTGAAAATAGCATAGGCTTGCTGATCTATTGCTAGGTAATTAAGTTCCGACCCCTTGAAGGCTAAGCTCATAAAGGCGATTGGGACTTCATGGTTTTCATTGTTCTTTTGAGTTAGGACGGCGGTGTATGAACGGTCAGAAGCAAACGTGTAGAGGGTGAAGTCTTGCAAAAAGTCGGGGCTCATTAGAGAAGGAGCGTCTATTATGACCTCTTTTATTGAATTAAAAGATTGGCTTTCTAAAGGACCCCAATGGTACTGTACGTCCTTTTTTATTAGGTTTTGTAATGGTCTCACCATTTCTGAAAAGCTGGGGAGAAATCTCCTAACAAAATTTATCTGACCTAAGAAATATTGCATGGACTTTTTAGATGAGGGAGGGGGCAGTTTCGAAATGAATTGAGTTCTTTCAGGATCGATAATCGTCACTTCACTCGATACAATGAATCCTAGGAGTTTACCTTGTTCTACTGCGAAAAAAGATTTTTTAGGATTCAAAGAAATGTTGTACTTACTACATCATTGTAGAACGGATCTTAAATGAGCTAGATTATCTTTATTTTTCAAGAAGACAGTGACATCATCCAGGTAAACTATGATAGATTGATTGATTAAGCCTCGAAAAGTGATGTTCATCACTCTCTGGAAAGTGGCACAGACGTTTATGAGTCCAAAGGGCATCTTTCTATAAGAGTAGGTGCCCCATGGAGTGCGGAAGGTGGTTTTGAGTTGGTCTGGAGGGGACATCAGGGCTTGGTTATACCCTAAAAAACCATCCAACAAGGATAATCTTTCAGAACCAGATACCTGTTGAAGGATCTGTTCCATGGGAGGGACAGGGTAGTTGTCTTTATCAGATGCTCGGTTAAGATTTCGGAAATCGACACATAGTCGGATTTCACCACTCTTCTTTCTGACAGGGAAAAGATTAGAGACCCATTGTGTGTGACTAACTGGGAAGATTATCTTAGCATTCAGGAGTTTGTTTAATTCCTTCTTGACAGTTGGTTCGATTTTTGGGTGCATTTTCCTTAACTTTTCTTGAAAAGGTTGGGTTTGGGGTTTCATAGGAATAGCGTGTTGTATGATGTTAGGATCAAATGTTTTTAGGTCGTCGTACGTCCAAGCAAAAACATCTTTGAATTCCTTAAAAAACTTAATAAACACTACTTTTTCTTGCTCAGAACACCCCACCCCTAAATTAATGCACTGTGGGTTGTCTTTAGTTCCCAAATTTACTTTTTCATGCGTCAAAGAGGAACTATTTGTTTTACAGTTCAGTGATTTTCTGAACTTGTCATGAAGATCATAAAATTTTTCTAATCTAACTATAGATTTCAGGATAGAATTTACCATGTATGATGAAGATTCTGGAGATCTTGGATCTAGTGTTACCATAAAGTCACGAAGATTTTCGTCATGGGTACCCTCATTGATCACCACACCCTGGAAAGTTTCTTCCATATGCAGAAAATTTATAATCTATTTATCATCATCGAAGGATCTCCAATTTGTGATGTTTTCTGGGATGGACAGTCTGAACAATAGTTCGACGGAGAATGCATTCGAAGATAAGCCTTCTGCAGGAAAAAGTTTTGAAGCGACGTTATCTAACAAGTCATCTTCTGAATTATTCAATCTAGGAATCGAATTTATGTTAAATGCGGAAAACTTATTCATCAAATTTCATACCTCAGTTTGGTAGCTTTTAAGGTGCGAAGATAAATAGTGGATAGAATTTTTTACCTGTCTAACCACGATTTCTGAATCACCAAAGAGAGTCAAATTTTGAATGTTCAGATCTAACGCTTTTCTGAGCCCTTGCAGGAGTGCCTCATATTTAGCCATGTTGTTTATATATTCCAATTCTAACCTACAAGGAATCAGAGTCTTGTTACCTACTGGATCGATGATCACACAGCCTGCACCAGCTCCTTCCTTGGATTTGGACCCATCAAAGTAAAGAGACCATATTTGATCATCGTCGGTTGCATGTGTCCACTGCAAAGAAGTTGTTGGCTATGTATATGTCAAAATTTCAGATTGTTGTTCCGGGTTAGTGATAATGGAATTTTCGGCCATGAAATTACCGAAAAAAGTATCCATCCCCTGTATTTTGAGTGATTGACAAAAGGAGTGAAAGGTTCATTGGGATCATTTAAATTAGTCATCATGAACTTCAGATAACGTTCATGATTTACCTTGATTCTATTAGGATTTCCATTCTCAGGTAGCCACAAGTGAGACCAATCCGTCGCAAAGTAGTCGTGTAATTGTTCTGACCGGTCTCTACTTAAAAACAGACCATAAAATTATGGGATATCTACAACAATAATATCAATCACTTGATGAACTTTAGGATTAGACGACAATCTTATAAGCACATTTCTTAATTCGCCTATCACTTTAACACTAGTTCGATCAAGCTAGATAATCATCAAGGTGGATGGTTGAACTTTGGCATTAATCTTTTGACAAACAAACCAAGGCATTATGTTAGATGACACACCTGAATCTACCATGCAGTTATGCACATTCCTATTGAAAATTTCAAAATTTAACAAAAATGGAGAGACATTTCTGTGAGTACTAATAGTGGAAGCTTGTTGCTTTTTACTTGCGGCCTCTAAAACTGATTTATCTACATTTGTTACATTATTTATAGGAAGGTATATTTTATCGTGAGGATCAGAAGTAGTTTTGGTGGAGGCCTTCTGAGGAACTTTGGGGTTGTTCTGAACACCTTTGTTACTGCTCAGATTTCCATTTTTGTTGTTCTCTGCAATATTTTGTAGCATTTTTTGCAGAAAAAAGGGAATTTTAATAATTCATAAACAAAAATGTTAACCCTAAGCTTCTTTAAATCTTCAACCAAATCATAATATAAACTTGGGTTTACTGAATTCTGTATAGTCTCAATTGATTTAGACTGTTTTGGAGGCAAAGTTGTAATGATTTCAGAAGAAGGCTTATTTGTTGTCTTGCTCCTAGTATTGTAAGGATGCACTGTTTTGAAATTATCTTGAAAAATGCTATTCGAAAAATGTCCAAAAATGTTCGGAGAAGATTTCTCTTCTTCTAGTGTCTCTTGTTCAGCTACTTCTTCAGGAATCTCGGGAGGAATCAAGTTATCGTGTGCTTCTAGAATTGTTTGAATAGAAAATTGTAGGCTTTCTAGATTTAGGCCTTTAGTATTTGAATTAGGTCGGTTGGTGGGAAAAGACTTCCTAAAAGGGGGTTTGTAAGGCCCTTTTCTCGAAGAAGCTTCTTCAGTCGTCCTTTTCAAATCTATAACTTGATTGGACAGTTTTTGAACAACTTTCTGTAAGTTTTCTAAATCTGAGCTTTCAGGTTGAGCTTTGTTTTGGGAAGGTCTAGGGAGGATTTTGATTTTCTTTTTGGACGATGAACTAGTGTCTGTCTCGTTGCTAGTAGTGTATTTTAAGTTGAGGATGTCTTTCTCAATCTGGTTGGCCTCTTTGAAGGCTTCTAACAACGTGGATTTCTTGGATCTCTTTACCCAAATGGTTATGCTTTGATGTAAGGCTTTCATATAATATGCTATAATAAGATTCTCGGCAGGCATTGAATCCGTAGGGATTCGGTTCTTTAGTGTCAAGAACCTTTGATTAAAGTCTTTGATCTTTTCTTTGGGGTTCATTCTTAAACTAGAAAGCTCCATGACTAGAACTTCAGGAGACTTGTCGTCTCCAAACTTCTCAAGGAACCATGACTCAAATTTTTCCCATGACACGATGGTGTGGGGCTGTTGGGAAAAGTACCAGGTAGAGGCATTGCCCTAAAAGGTGTAGGGAAACAGTCTACAGACTACATCTTCGTGTTCGACACTATGGATTCTAATGGCTAACATAAAATTTTTGATGTGATCTTCAGCGATCTATTTGGAATCTGGGTCAAATTTAGGGAGCCATTTCTCTGGGTGTTTGGGTAAAGGATGCTGAGGCCCAGGTATGGCCACATCATCTTGGTCAAGCCAGGGTCTAGCAGGATTGTTCAGGTTGGCTATAGGTGTGGGTGGTGTTGAAGGCTGAGATGAGGAACTGAATTTTTCATAGGATTCTTCTCCAGAAGAAGAAGGAGATGAAGGATGTGGTGATGGTGGTATACCAGATCCTCCTGCTGCAGGAGTGAGGATTGGATCTATAGGGTTTAAAGTAAGGTCAGTGCCTCCAAGTTGTTCTCTGATATCAGAGAAGTCTAGTGGTTGGTTCAGAGGTTGGTTTGGTTGTCTTATATGAGCTAAGGCACTGTGCGTTCTTATGAGAGATTGGCGAACAATCTCTTGTATGTCACCACCCATAGGATTTGGAGTTACTAGTTCCACTGTGATCTGAAGATCGTCGTTTGATGTGGTTGTTGTTTGAGGGAMAATGTTGTCGTCTGAATGACTTTTAGTCACTATAGGTGAGTGGGTAGGTGGTGGAGGAGTCTTACGACCTCCTCGTGCCATTAATAGTTTTCAGGCCCTCCTTCTAGCACCATTTGTTGACGGGTGAAATTGACCACTCGTCAAYTGGAGGAGTGGATCTGGTGCGAGGTTGTCTACTTAACCCAAGCCATTTGGATTAATCCACTCCGATGGGTTTAGCGGCTCCATTGGCCGATCTAAGTCCTAAGAAAGTGAAAAACAAAACTAAAGAAGATAAAATAACTTGATGAAAAACACTCACTGAAAACTATATACARATCTAATATATATTTACAGTTTACTAACTAATATTTATAACATAAGTCTACTTATTGTATGTATAATATATACAAATGACTTTATTTCTAATATATATATAACATTTACAAAATGTGAATTTTAATCTAAATCCGCGAAAATCGAATATGGATTGATTTATTAAACAACAACAAAGCTATCATTCAATATTTTTTGATTTATTTTCTTATAATGTTTATAAACAAGAAATGGAATAACAAACTGTCTAATTGAAAACAAAAATCACAGATAATAGAAAATTTTTTATCTACAAGAGGCTTCTGTATTCATTAAACTAATGAAATTAAACTAGTAAGCTGACTTGTTATGGCATCCACTATTTGTTCAGTATGTAGCATCCCATCTCCCTGTCTGATGAGGTAAACCCGCAGCAGAACCTACAATTGATTCTCATAAATGTGAAACAACAATAATGGAATTCAAATGATATAACATATAAGAGATACGATCACAACAATCTCATACTTTCACAAGCAACCACACTGAGATAAATCCTGCTGTGAAAACTTGTGTATAAATGTTCAACAAATGATGAAGATAAATCTCTTAATCTCAATTTTGAACAGGATAATTATTGTATGTTAAATATGGGACATAAAACATGGATAGCATGTAAATTTTTATCATGCCAATCTGCAATAAAACATGATAGCTAAAGCAATCATAATCTAATTACAAATCAAAATAATCATGACTTGAATAAAAACACAATATGGAAAAGCTAAAGCTGTGACAAATATCATATTCTATTCAAGTCTGTAAATCACAAATCCATAGTTTTTTCCCCAGGTAGAGATGATTTCAAGTTTACAAAATAACATACTTATATAGGTTCCAAAACCAAAATGTTTCCTGTTGATAACATCCAATCTGTTCCAAAAAATGTGGGGGATGCAACCTCCCAGATTTTACTTGATACCAAAAAAACTAACAGCCTAATCTATTTACAAAAAACATAAATATGGTATGGCTGGAAGATCCTAACAGTGCTTCAAATCTCTTTGAAAATCATGAGTTCTTGTTAACAAATAAAAATAAGAAGATTTTAGATATATTTTCAATTATCAAGACAAGCAATTCGAATTTTTCTAACTAGCTACAGAATCTCACGATTCTGTAGCTAGTTATAATTATAACTAGAATCATATTTTATTCAATCAAACAAAGCAAACTAAGAAGTAATCTATGCAATCAAATCGTGTATGCTAAATTGAGAGTGAGAAAATCATGATAAACTTTAAAAAGATTATACCTCAAATCATGGGATTCAAACAAATCAAGCAATCTTTGAATTTACTATTGCTGTCGCTGCTTCCACGTTCTTAAAAATAACAGACCTTGTAGTTTTTTGGCGTTTGTCTTTGTCTTGAGCTATGGATTGGAGTCTTCTGTTCTCCTTTGTTAATGAATCCACCTAGTCTTCCAAAGATTTAAGCTGAGACTGTAGTAAAGGCACATCCGTGTAATACGTATCGATCTAGGATCGACATTCATTACAATGCGGCCGTAAAGACTGTGTATTGGCACTGATAGTATTAATAGTTGGAGAATCATCTATTTGACATGTAGGCTCATCATGGAGTTTGATGCCAGGAAAAAGAGGATTGTCCTTTAGACACAGTGGTAGGTTGGTAACATAATCGTAGGGTCTGTCAGGGCAAAGTCCATATGAATATGGATACTCTTCAGCCAAGAACCTTTCAATCTCTGAATTCGAATCCTCACTTACCTCAATTGTATTTTTTATGTCTGCACAGGGTTTGGGTTTGTTTCGATCACATCGTGAAACCCAATGAGAGGCCTTTTTATTCTTATAATTAACATCGATGCTTCCCTTTAGTTTCTTCCCTGTGGGTTTTTTAACAATATTAGTACAACTCTTAGGATATGAATCCGGTTGAGTGTCGGGTTGAGTAGAATCAGGATAGGTCAAGGGTTCCAAATTAGAGACAGGATCACAGGGCATGAGCGAAGGAGGAGAGATGGTAGGTTCCACAAGGGTTTCTGCGATAACAGGCTTGTCAGCCTGTCCCAACTCACTATTACCAAAGCCATTTCATAACACAAAAGCATCCCAACAATCATTGTTTAATTTCAACTGATGCATAATGATAATCTTGATTAAACCATGATGGAACAAACTAGAATCAAACTTTTGCCTCTTAAACTGCTTTCCCATCTTGTATAGACTTCTAAGGAGGAAATAGGGCATGTTCAATGGGAAATCTATGAAGCTCATAAGCAATCGCAGGTGATACAAGAAAACCAACCCAAATATCCCTTCACATGTAATAAACTATTTCACAATAGCTAACAGATCATGCTATCTAGGTTTTAGAGACGAAACAGGCATACCTCGGTCGCAACTGGTAATTTTCCTTGAGGTGAAAAACAATGACCAGGGAACCTCTTCAAGCTTTGTATTCTTGAACCACATTTGCCCCACAACTGGTAAACTGGTAGCTTGGCTTATAAAATATTCATTTACCTCAAGATGCACGTCTCCTATTTTTTCTCTGCAACCGTCGAATGTCAACGCGAACGCTTGAGCAACTCTTAGATTGAAACCCTCAAACTTTTCAATAAACAAACACCAGTCGTTCCTTTCTAAGTAGTCTCTGGCATTGTCAAACGATAGAAAGGTTTGGATTCCATTGGGCTCGATCCTCACCACAGGAGCCATGGCTAACAGAAGGAAATCAACACGAAAATCAGAGGTAGGGTTTGATAGAAAAAACACAGAGCCATAGCCCCGAACAAAACAATGCTGTGACAGTTTGAAATGGTAGGCAGAGGTGTTAATCACCATGCGTGGGAAAGAGATCATGAAGCTCGAGGCCATACAGAGCAAGAATATCATGGTGTACCTCATATGATACCTTGGGATATGGGTAGTGTAAGGATGTAAGCGCTTGTATTCTATAGAGCGGACACATTCATGACTTGATTACAAGGTAAAAGTTTCAAATAAACATTGTGTTAAATTTTTTTATGAATCAAACCCCATTACTATTAATCGAATATTGATGAGTGGAGTTTTTTTTTTTTACTTATGTAACCAAGGCACGTTTAGGACCAAGGAGTTATAAACTAGGAAAACAAAATACGACAATTCGACAATAGACCATATGAACAGTTTTCCTTTGATAAAAAATCGAAACAAAGTGTGAATTCTAGCAGCAAGTTTTCATGCTTACAGTCATGAAAAAAAAAATCAAAAGGAAGGTATGTAAAAAGCGACAAGTGATAAGTGTCGTTTCTCATGACGAGTAATGAAAATTTAGAGATCTTGTGTAGGCAGCTTGTAAAAATAAAAATTATATTATTGCTGCCAACACACCCTCAAGCAAATGAGCAGGTGGAATCAACTAACAAGGTGATAGAAGATATTCTTACCAATACTATTCAGATACATCATAAAGACTAGGTTGATAGGTTTCCTGAGGCCTTGTGGGCCTATAGAACAACTTGGAGAAACACAACAGGCCATACACCTTATGAGTTGGTATATGGGAATCAAGTGCTGCTTCCCATAGAATTTCAAGTGAAAACCTTCAAGACTACCATGCAATTAGGGATGGATTTGGATGAAGCTCAAAAACAAAGGATATTATAGTTGAATGGGCTTGATGAGATCAGAAAAGATGCTCTTCAAAGGAATACCCTTGTACAAGAACAGAGGAATAAATGGAATGATAAGTACATCAAGAATATGTCTTTTCAGTCAGTTGATTGGGCCTTATTGTACGATAGTAGGTTCAAGAATTTTAAAGGTAAATTATCTACTAGATGATTGGGACCCTATGAAGTTGATATGATTTACAACAATGGTTCGGTTAAGATAAAGACTATTGATGAGAATCAGACCTCCTTTGTTGTGAATGGACATCGATTGAAGGCTTATCATAAGCCTCTATCCAAAGAGGATTTTATCAGACATGTTCTTCAAAATTATGAAATGGAATTGGTAAGCAAGGGGAATTCTCCTCCTGCTGATCCACCATAGTAAGTTTTTTGTGTGAATTAACTTGTCTCTCTACATACATGTAAATAGATGTGTCATTAAATAGAAATGTTGGTGTTACTAACAAAAACAAAAAGTTGATTTTGTTCTGATGTAAATAAATGAATAAGGAGGACATCTTCCAGATGTAGGTTTATCCCTTTATCCAGCCCTAGTAGATCATTTATGAAAAAGTATCTAAATGAGTTTTCTTTAAGTTTTTTAGACTCCTAAAAATTTAAAACACCAGCGAGTAGGAACTAGCCCGAGCTCGAGAAAAATCCAAACCACAATATTGTTGACAAAGTGTCCTCAGACATGTAATTTTATTAATAAGGAAAAAGTGATTACAATCTGAAATTCATAATCTACTCCTTAACCTCACTTGAAGAAGGAGCTTGTTTATATAGCTTAACTCTAAACTAAAAACTAGGAGAACAACCAATCACATAATCACATGAGTATGATAGGTGTCCTTTACATAGAAGCTAGGTGTCCTTAAACTAACAAACTAGAATAAATTATTTTCTAAAAACATTTATACTAGAAAATACTTAGACTATAGAACTTTAGGATTATGAGGCTAACAATCCCCCTTTTAATATGGAAGTTCATTTTTACAAAGACCAAGTTCATCTCTGAACTTAGTGAACTTTATTCTACTAAGAGGTTTGGTAAAAAT
Source organism: Picea mariana (assembly GCA_032191745.1). Taxonomy (NCBI): domain Eukaryota; kingdom Viridiplantae; phylum Streptophyta; class Pinopsida; order Pinales; family Pinaceae; genus Picea; species Picea mariana. Next base: position 65,334 of record JASDQU010735789.1, on the reverse strand, counting down.
ATCTGAAGTTTGATCTTCAGACGAACAAAACTATGGCTCGATGATGTCTTTGATGATGAGCGATCTGATGAAGTGGTACTTGGTGTCGACATGTTTAGTATTTGAATGAAATACTAGATTCTTGGCCATCTTTGTTGTTGACTGATTGTCGATCAATAAGGTAGTTGGTGATTTCTGAGTTTCACCAAGATCCTATAAAATTATGTGTATCCATACAATCTCACATGCTGCTTCCCAAACTGATATGTACTTTGCCTCTACTGAAGAATTGGCAATTGTTGTCTTCTTTTTACAATTCCAAGATACTGCTGCTGAACCCATATTCATTAAATAACCTGAAGTGGATGTTCTATCATCAATGTTACCTACAAAATCAACATCTGAATATCCAACAAGTGTAAATTTTTTGTTCCTTTTGTAGAGAAGACCAAAGTCTTTTGTACCTTGAATGTATCTTAGTACCCTTTTTGCTGAATTCCAGTGACTTTCCCTTGGTTCCTGCATAAACCTTGAAAGTAGACTGACTGAATATGACAAATCTGGTCGAGTATTTGTCAAATAAATGAGACTTCCAACCAATTGCTTGTACTTTGTACTGTTTAACAATTCGCCCCCTTCAAATTTTGAAAGTTTCGATTTCTGCTCCATGGGTGTAAGAGAAGGTTTACAATCTTCCATGCCAAATTTCTTTAACAATTCAGTGGCATACTTAGTTTGACTAAGGAATATTTGGTTAGGATGTTGAGAAACTTCAACTCCAAGATAATAATGAAGTTCCCCTAAGTCAGTCGTTTTGAAACCTTCTTTAAGTTCTTTCTTAACTTGTTTGATGTGAGCTTCATTATTTCCTGTTATGATTAAGTCATCAACACAGAGTACAAGTATCACCATGTGCTTATCTTGTATTCAAAAATACAATGTATCATCTGATTCACTTCGCTGAAAACCCACCTTTAGTAGGTACTCATCCATTTTTTCATACCAAGCTCGAGGAGCTTGATTCAAACCATATAAAGCTTTCATAAGTTTGCAAACTTTATGTTCTTGTCCTTTTTCTTCAAAACCTTGTGGTTCAGTCATGAAAATATATTCCTTTAGATCACCATTCAAAAAGGCACTTTTGACATCCATTTGATGTAATTTCCAACCATTATGTGCAACCAAATTGATAACCATTCTAATAGTGTTCCATTTAGTTGTGGGTGCAAAAGTTTCTTCATAATCAATTCCTTCTTGTTGAGAAAAACCTTTTTCAACAAGTCTTTCTTTGTACTTGTCAATTTTACCATTGGGCTTGTACTTTACACGATAAACCCATTTACAACCGATGGGCTTAACATCTTGTGGAAAATCAACTAAATTCCAAGTCCCATTTGCAGGTACTAAATCATATTCATTAATCATTGCTTCCTGCCATTCTTTATGTTCAGTTGCTTCAGCAAAAGAAGTAGGTTCAATGGAAGCATGAGAAAAATTAGCTTCTGCTCTTGAAGATCCCCTAGTTCCTATTTTGTTCATTTCATCTGAATGAACATCTTTGAGAAGTTGTTTGGACCACTTTGGCTTCTTATGTTGAGGGGATTGAGGATCTGAATCACCATTATTGTTGAAAATAGGGTTTTCAAAAAATGAGGCTCTTCTTTCATCTGGAATATCTGAGGTTGGAGAAAATACTTTTGAAGATTCAGTATCAGAAAAATGTTTTTTCGATTCATTATCAGATGAATCAGAAGAACTTTTTGATAAAGAGATGTCTTCTGGAGTAACCAAGTCTTTTTCAAACCAAAATGATTTCTTTGATTTGTTGAATTTACCTTTACCCTTAGTGTTTTTCTTGTCTAAACGGCTAAGGAGATGGTTAATATCATCTAAATTGTTACTTTCAGTTTCATAAAAAATTACATATCTACTGACAATGAATTTTCCATCTAAATGCAATCTATACCCTTTCTTTTCATCAGAGTATCCAATGAAGGTACACTTCATACTCCAGTTTTCTAATGTAGTCCTCTTTTCCTTAGGAACTAAAGCATAACATGTTGAGCCAAAAACCTTAAGATGATTTACCTTGGGTTTAAAACCGTACCAATCTTGATAAGGTGTTTGTCCATCTAAAGCTGATGTAGGTGATCGATTTCTGAGATAAACTATAGTATGGACTACTTCAGCCCAATATTTTGTGCTCAAACCTTTAAATTGCATCATAGATCTTTCCATGCCCATGAGAGTTCTATTCATCCTTTCAGTAACTCCATTCTGCTATGGAGTATAGGAATTTGTCAGTTGCCTCTTAATTCCATTGTTTCGACAATAACCATTGAATTTAGTTGAAGTGAATTCACCTCCATTATCAATTCTCAAAGAAGCAACCTTTTCTCTAGTTTCATTTTCAACCATGTGTTGAAAATTTACAAACTTTTGAGAAGCTTCAGGCTTTGCCTTTAAAAATTATACCCATGTCATTCTAGTGTGGTCATCAATGAACAATATAAAGTATCGACATCCACCAAAAGAAGATTCCATTGGACCACATATATCAATATGAATCAACTCCAAATACTTTGTTGCTTGCCATGAGCTAGTTGGAAAAGATTCTCACTTTTTCTTGCCTAAAATACAAGATTCACACTTGGAATTCTCTTTCTTGAAAGTTGGTAAACCCTTCACCAAGTCTTGGGACTTAAGTTTCAAGAGACTTTCAAAGTTTAAGTGACCAAATCGAAAATGCCATAATCTGAATGAAGACATTTCAAAATTCATTGTTGCTTCAATTTCTTCCTTTCTTTGGATGACTTTCCCATTCATTCTTAGTATCTTCCCATCTTCATATCCAGTCATTATTGTTTTCAAGTTATCCTTCACTGACATAATATTCACCAAAACATCTTGCATGACAATTTGATGTCCATCTTGTCTGATTGTGACTAAGGATAACATTTTTTTCTTAAAAGATGGTACATACCAAACATTTGAAATCCATTTTTCACCAATTCCAGGGAGAAAAACTTTAACTGAACCTTTTCCTTGAGGTATATGAGTTGTATAATCAACTGAATAAATGGGATTTAATTGAACATCTTTATAAGTCCAAAAATAGTCTCTGTGATAATTCATATGCTGAGTAGTCCATGTGTACAATATCCAATCATTTTCAAATGAATCTCCATGATGAACTACTGAAAAAACATATTCATATTCATCATCTTGATAATCTTGATCTTCTACATATTGTGCTGATTGTTGAGAGTTTTCTTTTGATGTCTACTTGAACTTTGGCAATTGATCATTGTTGGTAAGACAATTTGATGCATAATGGCCCATCTTTAAGCATCTTTTACATCTTACTTGACTGAAATTTATGCCTCTTCCTGACTGCACATTACTTTGAAATTTTTGTTGATGAAAATTGTTATGACCTCTACCTTGACCATGACCTCTACCACGACCTTGATTAGAAGACTAATTCTGAAAATTTTGAGAATTTGATTTTTCCCTTCCTTTAGAGCTTTCAGCTTTAGTGTAAAGAAGATCTTCTCCTAATTGTTTTTTTTTTCCAAAGGTTTTACTATATTGAGCCAACAATTCACTAAACGAATCAAAATTTATAGTAGAGAACTTATCAGTTATTTGCAAAGTCTCAAGAAAATGCTTATAAGATGGAGGCAAGCCATTTATTACAATGGAGACTAGAAAACTATTTTCAAGTTTAGAAAAACTGCCTTTGATGATTTCCATATGAATATTCTTAATCCTTGAAATGTATTCTAGTACATTGCCATTGTCTGCTAATCTTTGTTTAAGCAATTTCATTTTTAGATCAACTCTTTGAGATGCAACAGGAGTATCAAACAACTTATTTAATAGATTCCAAGCAGACCATGCATCTTTGGAATTCTCAATATGAACAAACATTTGTTCATTTACAGAAGAACATAGCAAAGCAAGTGCTTTTTCATCTTTCAAATTCCATTTGGCTAAACAAGTAGCGTCGGTGGGCTTAGTTGGAGCAGTATCACCATCACATATATCACACCATAATTCATTATAGATCAAAGTGTTATGCATGTGTCGACTCCAAGTTTTGTAATTCTTGGGTCCATCTAACTTATCTGATTCAGTGAATAGGTTGATTAATTTTGACATGATGATAGATTTCCTTATTGCAAGGGATGCAAGTTAGTGATCACACCACCACACTGAATAGTCGTCAAAACTGTTGGTTGTGGAGCCTGATTATCTTCATGATTCAGATGTCTTTTACTTTTAGCCGTGTTTATACCCCGTGAAGTATTTACACCCCAGAAGTATGTACACTCTTCCATGTGGGGGAGTGCAGGGGGGGTACTCCCTCTGCGGGGTCCGGGGGTGCAAGTGGGCCCCCGAAGGAAAAATTGCCTTGTAAATGTATATTGTAATTTTATTGTAAATCTAGATTATTCATTATAAGGTCACAGATCTAATGATAGAGATTATGTTAGGGTTTTTTTCCCTAGTAGGCAACCCTCTTTTATGAGGGAAATGTATTGCGGCTATGATTGATGGTGAATATTGTATTCTGAGATAGGAGACTGTGAGAGAAATAAGAGGAAGTTACAGCGGGTTTGTTGTAGGTTGTATCCATTCATATGTTGGATAATAATAAAGGAAGGACCTTGCAATTTCTCTAGTGGACGTAGCCCAAACTGGGTGAACCACATAAATTTGTGTCTCTATTGTACTGTGTATCTTTTGTGTTTTTTTTACGCATTTGTTTTATTTTATTGCTCCATGGTCTTGTTTTTCTAACAAAAACACTAAAAGAGAGACACAAGGCACCAGAAAGAAAAAGTGCACAGTCCATGCAAAAAGAGAACTTTTAAGGGCTTGGCCTTGACCCTTTAAAAGTCTCATTGAAAAGAAATTTGAGAGAATATTTCACTAGACTCTTCTCAACCTCTAAGCTTCAAGATTACAATAAAAAACTTTTGAAATTTGTCCTTTTTCCAAGACTTATAGCCTTTACAAATAGAAGATACACCCCTCTTTAAAAGTGGTAAAGTCTTCAATAAAATAAAATTCCTCAAAATATGACCACTCAAATGATTTTTATTTGTAAAATCCACTCATCACATCAAAAAAATTTCCTAAAGAATATTTTATTAAAATATTATTTATAACATATATTCCTCCCAAAAAGAAGATTTAAAAAAAAAAAAAAAACTCCACCAAATTATGCACAATTTCTCCAATGATTGATCCTATGATAGAGACTTTCAATGTATATTTTAGGGGCCAAGAACAAGGGCGGCGTCAGATATTCTTCAAGTAGTGAAGAATATATTCCTCATTCATCTGCTGGCAAGCAGTCCATGAGACCATGGAAAAACAAATGTTGGTGTTTTTCAATACTGGAGGATCGAGTGGCAAATTTTCAATAAACAAATCGTGAGACTTTGACTGGAATTAAAGCAATCTGATCGAATCTATCCTTAATGCCTCATCTTCCCAGATTAGGATTCTAATGTGTCCACTGCACAGATCGAAATTTACTGGTGTGTCCTCTGCTCAGAACGGTATTCTCAGATTCGTCCTCAGCCCAAAACCAAATTCTTTGATGCGTTGATGCATCCTATGCCCAGATCGGGTTTGTTTTTCTTATGCTCAGATCAATTTTGATGCGTTGATGTGTCCTCTACGTTGATGCATCTATCTTCACCATTTTCCTGGCTAAATATTACAGCAAATCTGTGGGTCTTTATCACTATAAATCCATGGTCATTTTGGACGAAAAAAATGTGGACCTTTTGAGAAACATTCATGGTCTTTATCACTGTAAATACCATATTTGCTGAAGAGATTTTGATTGAAGTTAAAATAAAACAAAAAGTTTGTAGGAGAGCGTTTTCTACCAGATCTTTGGAGGGCGTAATTTCAAAGGGCGCGATCTGATGCTTGATGTGAGTGCAAATTTCCTTCGATCTGTGGGTGTGTACACCAGTTGCCGAAGAATTTATGAAACTCAAAGACAAGTGCAGATTGCTTTCTATTACATATGCATGTCTAGTTTATCAAGCCAAAAAAGGCACTTTTTAATACAGAAATTCTACAACAGTTTTTGAAATTTCACTACATTCATATTAGAATGACAAGTGCTAGATTTATAAGATCTGATCAAACTTGCACCTCTATGACTTAATTGCCAGATTTACATAGATTTGAAGCAATTTTCACAAATGAGCCCCTTTTTTAATAAAGAGACAATGGATCTACAATCTATGAAATAGTAGATCTTTACAAATTTTATAGTTCTTACAAAAAATAAAGATTCAATAAGTTATTTGAATAACAATTGATTGTTGTAATAGCTCTTTCCTTATTAAAAAACAACAACAGTTTACCTTGATACTGTTGTTATTGAATTTGAATAGATACAGGCTAATGTTGTGAAGACTTCCTTGCTTCCTCAATCCATCACCAATCTTTCCATCACCATTTCACCATGGCTCTGATACCATGTTGACAAAGTGTCCTAAAACACATAACTTTATTAATAAGGAAAAAGTGATTACAATCTGAAATTCATAATCTACTCCTTAACCTCACTTGAAGAAGGAGCTAGTTTATATAGCTTAACTCTAAACTGAAAACTAGGAGAACAAACAATCACATAATCACATGAGTATGATAGGTGTCCTTTACATAGAATCTAGGTGTCCTTATCCTAACAAACTAGAATAAATTAATTTCTAAAAACATTTATACTAGAAAATACTTAGACTATAGAACTTTAGGATTATGAGTCTAACAAGTATATGGAGTTTTCTTTAAGTTTTTCAGACTCCTAAAAATTGAACACACTGGCAAGTAGGAAATGGCCCAGGCTTGAGAAAAATCCATGTGACAGTAGATGGAGTTTTCTTCAATTTTTTTAGACTTCTTAAAACAGAAAACTCCGGTGAGCATTAACTAATCTGGGATTGAGAAAAATCCACAGAATAGTAGTAGTTAGGGTTATTTTTATAATAAAATGGAAGTGGAAACAAAAACAGTGATCAACTTGGTTCCAAAAAGAGGGGGATTATGAATCTCAACATAAGGTTGTCTAGCTACTCAGTACCTTCTTGATATAGAGCTTGGAGCCCAGACATTGAATTCTTTTCTTCATTTTCTGACTCTTTCGCTGCAATTTCAGAGTTTCTATACTAGTATATTGTTTGTTGTTTTACCTATATGGTCCTGCAATAGAATAAATTCAGATGTTCTCCTCCATAGAAGCAGAAAATGCTATCAATTTCTACAAAATGTAGCCTACAAAGTTCCAGTATACAGAATACGCAAACAGGTACCTTATCCAATTTTCATTGAGTACCAGAATAAAATTTTGTGGTGATCTGATACTAGATAACATCTCTTTGGTGTTCCAGTACTGCAACAAATATTCTCTCTGTGTTCATATGGTACTGGGAAAGTCTCTGTGTTGATCCGGTACTACAACAATATTCACCTCTGTGTTCATCCGATACTGAGGGAGAAGGCCTGTGTTGGTCTAGTACTACAACAATTTTTTGCAATGGTCTGATACTAAGCTGTGATACGGTACTAGTGATAAAGTTTTTGTAATTCTTATTCTATACTCAAAGGTTTTTTTCTCGATACAAATGTTTAAGGTAATAAGAGGTATAAGCTCATTATTTTATCCCGTTTTATTAAAGAATCATACTAATTATGTATTAAACGTGTGATTACTGTCATGCATTCTCCTTTCCTCAATTATTGCACAATCCCTACCATGAACTTCTGCAAGTCCTTGTGTATATTTGCTACTATAGAAATCATTCATATACACTCGAAGCTTTTGATGGGATGGTCATAATATGTTGAGAGTGTGAGGTAATTATACCAATTTCATTCTCAAACACTCTGGTCAATGACCTATGTTCATATGGTGAAGAAATATCATAGTGCCATGATCCAACATCACGTCATGTGAATGATTTATTTAAACCACGTCTTAATCAATTTCAAACCCATGATTCTTTTCCGTCACGATGACATCAAACAGTTGCATAATTGTGAATTTCGGTCACATCGACCACATATCCTGTAATCATTTCCCAACATTACTGTGAACACGATCTGACACAAAGCTCCATATGATCCTCTAAGTTATTCATGGATAAAAATTGTATTACCTCGCCATCATTACCATGTATTTGACCATTGTAATCTGAATTCTAACTTATAAATACTCCTATGGATGGCTTCGCCATCCAAATGAGTGTTATTCACTCACTTTTTTGTCATACCATCTCCATTCCCACTGTTCTTTGTCCCTTCATACTATTTTTCACACTTTGTTCCCTTCCGATACTCTATCACCTGCTTCTCTTTTCTAGTACTAAACCCTAGTCCTATGTTTCATTGCCTCATATGCTGTGAGAATTTCTTTAATTCAGCATGGGGGTTGATAGAAACAAACCAATGTTCCAATTATATAGGGAGACACAAGAATACCAATCTTGTAGGGATAAATTTGAGCAGTTCAGTTGGGTTTCGTTCTTGGAAAAATTTAAAGGCTATCATGAGGGGGTATCTCGTGCTTTTTCTCAGACCTATGACAGAGAGAGTGTCTAGTTTGGAGAGAAGAAATTAACAATTATAGAGGCCACCATAGAGCAATCCACATGCTTTCCTTACTTTGGAGAAAAATATTTAAAGGGCGTTGTCAAGAAGTTGTGTCAGAAGTTTCTAAGGTCGGAGCATCAAGATCTCGATTGGAATAAAGGTATTTCCCAAAACTGTATTAAGGAAGAATACTGGAAAATGCTCATAATCTTGTAGAGGTTTCTCACTTGTGAAGGGAGGTATTTCATGACCTTCTATAACCATTTAAAAATTTTGTCCCATTTTGAAGGAGGGCCACAAATTGAATTTCCCCACTTCCTCTGGGTGAGTCTAAACAAAATGGTGAGAGGAGTTAAATTAGCATCTAAGAAACCTGAAACTAGTATCCATCACCATGGATTAATGAAATTATTGGTTGTCCATTCATTGAGAGAACAAGGTAGTAGTTGGAAACAATTGCAACAAAAGTTTTCTCAAGAGGCAGTCTCCAAATCTATAGAAGAACATGAAACAGAAGCATGTAGTGAAGGGTCCAACAGAAAGAAAAGGGAAAGGAAAAGGAAAGGGAAGAAGTTAGTGGATGAATAAGTTGTTATTACACCTAGTTCATCCCAACCTATTGATAGATTGGACAAGGATAAGTCTGTCATGATAGAGGAGCCTACTGCATCTAAGAAAAAGAGGACCTCCTAGTCTCAGAAACCATGTCCATCCCTGATCCCTAAAACTAAATTACCACGCAGTAAGAGGAAACAAAGAAATAAATATGCGCGAGGTGAATTCTCAGATAGTGCTCCTAAGGAAACTATTGAATTATCACCTGAGCTAGTTAGAAAGTTAGAGGGGTCCCATGAAATAAATATTCAAAGCAGGAGAAAGTTTCAAAAGAAGGATGTGCGAGATGAACAAATCCCAGAGGGGCCTACTACATCCAGGAAGGATAGGTCCTCCCAATATAAGGAACCAAGTCCAATATCAATCCCTAAAATTCAATTGCCACAAGGCCCCTAAAATCTAGTCAAAATATGGTCAAAATGAAGTTTCATATGAGACCCCTGAGGCAACTATTGAGTTTCCTCAAGAGTCGATTTGTAATTTGTAGAAGACTCCTGAAGTAAAAAGTGGAAGTAGGGGGAATCTTAAAACAAGGAAGGTACAAAATAATCAAATCCTAGATCCTACACCTCAGTCCTCCAATGTGAAAATGAGGAATGTTCAGGAAGAACAAAATTCAGAATCTACACCTTAGTCCTCTAAGGTGAAAACAAAATCTGTACAGGAGAAACATGTCCCAATACCTACATATGATACTAAAACAAAGAAGAGAAAGTTGTTTGAAGAAAATTCCACTCATGTCAATAAAGCTAAGGAATCCTCACATCCTGTACAAAGAACTACAAGAAGCATGGCTAAACAGATAATAGTTCCACATGTGCCTTCTTTTCCAGAGRAGCCTATTGATATTCCTACTTTTCCATAGAAGGAAAGTGTCTATGGAGCAATGATTAGTGAGACCAAGGGGTTAGTAATAGATGACTTAATAGGTTTAAGGAAGGAGGTGGAAGCTMGGGGGAAGGTAACTGAACAAACAACCATATCTGAGCCTATCAGTTCCTTGAGAAAGAAACAATTGGTATTGAAGGTTGGGAAACCTACAAAATAGAATAAGAAGTTAAAACAAGAGGTTATAGAGTATCAAGTTTTGGATAGGCACATTAAGGAAGAGAATGCACAATTGAAATAATATAACTGAACGTTACAGGATGCCCAAGAATAAGTCTCTTCTAATCTTAACAAAGTTATGCATTTGATCTAGTACACCAGAGTGATTAAGAAGGATCTTAGGAGTGAGGCCTCTAGTTTCAATATTCTACAACCAGACAAATGATATTCATCCAAGGTGGGAGACAGATTCAATTTTTCAAAATTTTGACTACCAGTTTCAACATTTTTGCATGAGGACATGCAATGAATTAAGCATGGGGGAAATGTTGGGTCTCCATTTCGACACCCCTATTACCTTATATTATCTTTTATCTTGGTCAATTTTACCTCTGACCTATGCATATGTTGTCTATTTCATCCACAAACCTACCTTGTGACATTATTCATATGGATAATTAGGTAACCCATGTTAAAAACATGATTTTCTTGATTTCTTAATTAATTGGGACTAAATTATTGAGTGTTTATTCTTCTAATTACTTTGATTACTTTAAGAAACTTCATGATGAGGCATCACCTCATATGGTACTCATATTTGGGACTCGTCTGGTACTTTTGTTGTTTTGATACTGCAACATTCCAACTCTTCGCTGATCTGGTAACAACTCTGTGCCTATTCCGGTACCACCTCTGCGTTGATACGGTAACAAAATCTGTTACTATGCTATCCCGATACTAATCCCGCTTCTACATGATTAAAGTTTCGAATAAGTACACCAACGATGGCTCCAAGATATTAGTTGGATGGAAGCATCCTGGGTTCATTTGAATATCATGATAGACTTCATCACTGATGCATTTCGTGTCATGAGGATGAAGTCCATTCCTTGAGATACACTATGTTCACCAATTGTAATATTATGTAAACATTTGATGATTATCTTTAGAATTTGATTGTAACGACTAACCTTATTTAAAAGGGATGTTGTGTAGATGGTCGATATTAGGATATAGATATAATATACACTGTTATGATGGAAAATTGAATGTTGAATTATTGATTCACTCGTTTAATTGAAGAAACACGAATGTTATTTTTTGCAATTCATGGATGTGAGTAAAGTGTATATTCTATCATTTATTTAGATCTACCTTGTTGGTTCGGAAAGGGCCCACCGCCCCAACCAAGGTAAGTCTCCCTCTGTAAGTTTATGTGTGGACATAATTTAATTTTGTGAGTGTGCAAATAAAATAGTTGTGTATTGAAAATGATTATGAGTGCATGAACTTTCCTAAATACAATGCAAATATCTAAATAGGTACCTATTGATTTTGGATCAGTGTGAATGGACAATTATATATTAAGCATAAGTAGATGATTCTATTTTTGTTTCTGCAGGGTTATATTTAGTCAACAAAAGCTAGGTAGATGTTTGGGATTGTTAGATAAGAAATTGTTATTTCTCTGAATTTGAAATTCTTAATAATTGTGTTGTCTTTAGTAGGTACAGGAACAACTAGACTTCATCTCTCACCCTTCATGCTTTAGAAAAAGTCTTTAAATCATATTTACTCTCTCCTATATTGAGGAAGGAAGTTTTGATTGGAATCGATTAGGCCACGATTGGTTTCTTTTTAAGAATAAATAGAGTGAATTATCAATTGTTACGTGAATTCAATTGCTACAGGAAGAAGGGTCTCAATTCATCTCTTTATTTCATGTGCCTATAATGAATAGACTTTCTCAACTAAGTGTTTGCCTGAGATTTTTACTATGAGATTTATCTTGTAGTTTGAAGTTGTGTGAAGAGTAGTGTTCAGATATTCCAAAAACAAAGTGTTTTGTTATTAATTATTCCTTGATTGAACTAGATATAATAGACATAGATAGTTTACATGTTTTCGACACATATAGTGTAACAACTCTTTTGATTACTAATCCTGGATTGATATATAAATGAGTGCAATATAATAAACATATATTTACACCAACACATAGAGTATTCCGAATCAGAAATCTTGGATCCTAAGAAAGTTTACACTAGAGAGAACCATGATCCAGAGCCTACAACATCCATGTCTGATCCTGAAAAATTTTTGCACAAAATAAAGGAAAGGATAACAAACCCTGTATGTTACCTAGACATGAACCTATATTTACCTAAGGATGGGGTAAAAATCATTGATGATATTGAATTCAATTTATATTTGAGGAAAACATGTTCAGGTCTAGATAATAATCCTAATTGAATGAAATCATCTTCGATTAGAAGAAGTTTCAATATTTGATACCAACCAAACCCCCTCAAGCCACTGTAATTCCCACTCATACTATCCAACCAATTCAAATCCCTCCTAGAGTCATGGCATCTAGGTTCGACCCTCTCTCCTTTCCAACCCAATTACATGACTTTCCTTAGAATTATAATCACAGAATTGAATTATACGATGTTGAAGGGAATTCTTTAGCTCAAAATCACTTAGATTGGTTTAATGACTTTGTCGACCTGGAAGAGGTATATTATGAGGATGAAAAGATGATATTTTTTGCACAAAGTCTCTCAGGTGAGGTCAAAAAATGGTTCAAAGATCTTCTAGCAGTGAGCATCCCTAATTTTGCAGCTTTTGAAACACTTTTTCTTGCTAGGTGGTGTGATAAAAAGAATCCTCTTCAATTACTAAATCAGTACAATAATATAAAAAGATCACCAAATGAAACAGTGCAAGAGTTCTCAACCATATTTATAAAATTTTATAATTCAATTCCCACAGAATTCAAACCTTCTCCCGGAGCTGCCCAACTTCAATATATTGATTCTTTTGAAAATGACTTTTCCTTGATGTTGAGACACAATTGAAGTAGAAGTAAATCTGATGGAATCAAGGAATATCAAACATAATCTTGATAGAGGTGTGAAGAAGGTCCAAGAGGAAGCACAACCCTCTACGTCTCAATCATTAGACGAAAAATTTTACTTGATGATTAATACTATGGAAAGAATCATGAAGAAAATGTTGATGGAAAAACAAGTCTGCGACCAGGGAGAAAACTTATTTTCAGCCCATAAATCAAAATTTTCGAAGATCCCTGGTTCCATAGATCAGGAAAAGAGACTAGAGAGATCAAGGTGATCAATAGATAAAACCCCCTTTCCAAAACAACTATGCAAACAAATATTTTTTTCAAATAATCTAAGACCAGATGCATTCCTATGACGATACAAAAGAAAACATGTTCTTAACAAAAGGAGAGAATGATCAATTTATGTATGCAAATGATGAGTTCATGCAGGAGAATGATGATATGTTATCTTTGGAAACRGAAGAGTTTAGGAAAGGATACCATGATGATATTATGAAGTTTCAGAAGCAGTATAACTTTAGAAGGAAAAATTCATCTGCAAATATTCCAAAGGTGAATCCTACAAGGCAACTTCARAAAAATGCCCCTTCTTCAAGCCAACCGAAGAAATATAATTCAATAATGGATGTGATGGAGAAAGGAAAATCAAAGGAAGAACCCCAAAGGAAAGCACCTAAGGAAAGAAAGTAAACGGTCATCAAAGAGGTAGAAAAAGCTTCATCTCCTTTTAGTTTTGAAAGTGAAATGGCTAAAATCAAAATTTATGTTTTGTTTAATGAGCTGATCAAGAATGGATAATAAATAAATAAAATCATTAAAATGTTAAATATTGAAGAATCCCCTAAAACCTTGAACATACAATATGATCACCTTGCCGTCTTGTTTGGCCCACATGTGGAAGAGAGTGGYGATGTTGATGATATCCCTCCTTTCTATGTTAGCATTAAAATTCATGACTTGACTTTGCATAATGCCATGTTAGATTTAGGATAATCACATAATCTAATTCCCAAGGTGGTCATGGATGAGTTGGGCCTAGACATTACAAGACCCTATAAGGATGTTTTCCCTTTTGACTCAAGGAAGGTGAAATGCTTAGGTTTGATCAAAGATTTGGTCGTATCATTGTCTCAAATCCCATCAAAAAATCTTATTATGGACATGGTGGTTGCTGACATCCCTCCGAAATTTGGCATGTTGTTATCTAGATCTTGTGATGCAAAGCTGAAAGGAACTTTGCAAATGGACATGTCATATGCTACTATTCCTGTTTTTGGCAAAGAAAGGAGGTTGTACAAAGAAGTGTTGCTCAAGTACATGGTGAGTAGAAAAACGCAACCAAATAATCATCCTATTTAATCCGTTGATACCAAWTTTGGTTCCTCTATTTTTTATAATAACTTGATTTTTGAAGAGGGGAAGCCAACAACTGTCATGGTTGTCAAAGACAAAAATGAGCATTGAATAGAGGAAATTATAGACCAAAAAAATAACACAGAAGATGAAATGTGGAATATGAGTTTTGATGGAGATGCTAGCAGGGAAGGGGTTGGAGATGGTGTGTGGATTAACCCTCCCAAGGTGGGTACAAAACTCTATTCTTACAAGCTCTATTTCGATTGTACCAATAATATGTCCGAATATGAGGCAYTGATTTCGGGTTTTAAGACTTTAAGAGAATTGGGTGCTAGAAGGATAGTTGTACATGGGGATTTCGAGCTCATCATAACTAGGTTAAGGTTATATATCAGTCAAAGTATCCTATATTGAGAGCATATACAAATTTAGTGCTTGATCTTCTTGAAGAGTTTTCATAATACAATTTGTGAGTGATTCCTAGGGGGGGAAATCAAATTGCAAATGCTTTGGCCACTTCARCTTCGATTTTCAAAATTCCATTTTTTCCTAATAAAAAGTATGAAATTGAAGTCAAACATAGGCCAACAGTACCTGATAACATTAAATATTGGCAAGCATTTGAAGACGACAAACAGGTAGAAAGATTCCTTCAAATGAGTGATGAATTTGCTAATGTAAATATTTATGATGAGTGTTGTTTTGAAGTGAATGAAGACGCAGTTGTGTTCAACAATAATGACCTTTTTGAGAATCAGATTGCTAGAAGAGATATAGTGCATTTGAAAAATAACATTATTCCCAAAGGCTTGGTTCCATTGGAAAAGATTTTTGACAACAATGATGTAGCCAGAAATCCTAAAATCATTGTGAACGATGAGGATATAGAAGATTGCAACATTGTAACTCAAGAAGATCCCAAGATCATCATGCTATCAAAAAGTATCAGTCCAAAAATCAAATGGAGGTATATGAGCCTTATGAAAGACTTCCTTAATGTCTTTTCATGGAGTTATCAATATTTGAAGTTCTATGATACTAAGTTAATTCAACATGTAATTCCCATCAAGGATGATCAAAAACCTTTCAAGAAAAAGTTCAGAAGAATCAATCGTTTATTGTTTACATTGATTGAAAAAGAGGTAAGGAAACTGTTTGATGTCAAGATTATTGTGTCCTTAAGATTTACCAAGTGGGTGGATAATCTTGTGCATGTCAGGAAGAAAAGTGGTGAGATAAGATTATGTGTAGATTTTCGGAATCTAATCAGGGTGTCTCTCAAAGACATTTATCAACTTCCTAATATGGATTACATCCTGCAAAAGGTGTTGGGATCTCATAATATGTCAATGTTTGACAGTTTTTCTGGATACAACCAGATTATGATGCATCTAGACGACCGAGAGAAGACAACGTTTACAACACCTTGGAGCACTTTCATGTATGTGGAAATGGATTTTGGGCTTGTGAATGTTGGAAAGACTTTCCAAAGGGCCATGGAAATATCCTTTGTCGATGAAAATGATAAGTTTAAAGTGATTTACTTGGATTATATCACTATATTTTCTGATTCTGATGATCAACATCTCGAACATATAAGAAAGGTTTTCTAGAAATGTAGAAAGTTTGGTATCTCATTAAATCCAAAAAAATTAAACTTTGGAATGAAAGAAGGAAAATTGCTTGGAAACATCATTCCAAAAGAATCCATAAAAATAGACCCCAACATAGTGGAAGCAATTATGAAGATTGACATTCCCAGGAGCAAGAAAGAGGTACAATCTTTCCTAGGAAAAGTAAATGTTTTGAGGAGGTTCATTCCCAACTTGGATGAGAACATAAAGTATATCAAAAATATGCTCAGGAAAGGAAAGGAAATGAAATGGACTCCTAAATATAGGACGTCTTTTGAATACATTAAAGTGGCGCTGACCAATGTTTTAGTGTTAGCCAACCCAAATTTTGCAAAAGGTTTTATCTTGTTTTCCTTTGCTCAGAACACACCATCGATGGAATTTTTTTGCAAAAGGATGATCAGAACTTTGAAAAACCCATAGCTTATTATAGCAGGACATTGAGAGAATCCACACTAAGGTATGACATCATGGAAAAACAATCTTATGCCTTGGTGAAGTCCCTTAAGGAATTCATGACTTATATTTTACATTCCCATGTCATTACTTACTGCCTAGCAATTCTGTAAAGGATATTTTGACTCAGCCTGATCCTGATGGGATAAGGGGAAAATTGATAGCACTAATGTTGGAGTATGACCTCGAAATCAAGCCTACAAATCTGATTAAAGGTCAACGACTCACAAAATTAATGGAGCAGTCAAATTGTGATCTTTTGAGAATCAATTTTATTGTTGATTTTTCAGAAAATTCACAAGAAGAAGTAGTCCCATAGATATACCCGAATTTTATTGATTATCCTTGCTATGATGATGTTATTTACATATTAAGAAACTTGCAATCTCCTCCTGGATTGAGAAATACCATAGCTACATTTTTGAAGATGAAAACAACAAAGGTTTGCATTCTGGACAATTCTCTATATTGGAAGGATCTAGGTGGGATATTACTAAACTGTTTGAGGGAGGAAGAAATGAAAAAGGCTATTAAAGAGTTTAAAAAAGGTGACTGTGGGGGGCACCATTATTGGAAGACCACTACACAAAAAATATTGAGGGCAAGGTTCTATTGGCCTAGTATTTTTTCTGATGTACACAAGGAAGTTTCGAGCTACCATGAATGCCATATCTTTGATGGGAAAATAACATTGCAAACCATACCTTTATATCATATCTCTATTGAAGAACCATTTATGCAATGGGTCATTGATTGTATCAGATAAATTCACCCACCATTTTCACCTCAGCATAGGTGGATACTGACATCCGTAGTCTACTTCACCAAATGGATTGAAGTGGTCCCTAGAAGGCAAGCTACTAATACTGTCATCATTCAATTTTTAGAGAGTAATATCTTGTCTAGTCAAGATCATCACTGAAAATGTTGCGGACTTCAAATCTAATAAGATGGAGAAATTATGTAGTGACTATAACATAACTTTGGGCCATTCCACAACTTATTACCCATAGGGTAATGGGTTGGCAGAATTGTCTAACAAAATATTGACTAGGATTATTAAGAAGATTCTGTAGGAAAACAAGAAAATTTCACACAAAAATATTATCTATGCGTTATGGGATGACATAATCACCACTAAAAAGTCTGTCTCCACGTCACCTTTTTAGATTGTATATGGTACAGAGGCAATTTTTTCTATGTCATTGCTATTTCCATTGAGAAGACTACTACAAGAGAAAGAAGTTGAACCAAATGACGCTCTAAGGAGAATAAACCAATTGGTCCATTCATAGAAAATGAGGTAACATGTCTTCAATAAATCAGAGCTGCACCAATATAAAAAGAAAATAATTTTCGACAAACACACCAAAGAAGATGATTTCAAGGTGAATGATTTGGTACTAAAGTGGGATACAAGAAATTAAGATAGAGGGAAGCATGGGAAGTTTTATCATATTTGTATGGGGACATTCAATATTGTTGCGTACCATGGGAACAATGCATATTTGTTGCAAGAGATTAATGGAGATCTCATTGGTAGGGGGCCTGTGAATCGCAAGTTTCTCAAAAGTTATCTTGTTTAGCAATTTTTTTCAGTCTCTTCATGTCATTGTAAAAAGACATTTTTATTTTCAGATAAAGCATTCTAGGTTAGTAATCAACAAAAAATTAAAGCCCGGGGTGAAGGCCCTAAGTTAATGCTAAGTTTAGTCATAGATGTGTCAAGAGGGTCTGGAAACAAGTTTTCTTTGTCATTTTAGATTCTTTAAGTTAAATAAAACCCAATGGTCAGACACTTCGTCTTATGTTCTTTTCTACCTCACTAGGAGGATAAGATCCCCATTGGAGCCAGTTGTTAGCACCAGATTTTTGCAGTTAGAGTTAGTCCTACATGAGTCATAGTTTGTGCATCAACGATTGTAAGGTTAGTGACCAAATAAAGATTGGTTTGAAATCATCGAGTAACGGGTCTAGCCATAAGATTCAGGAAAGGGTGTAATGATTATTCATGTGTGAGTTGTAAAGTTCCATTTCCCTTGATATCGAGTCATGCCAAAAAAGGGGAATTTAGGTACCAAAGTCGTGTCAAGTGGTTGGGATAAAGTTCACATCGAAACATATGATGAACAACATTACCTAATCATGAAGTCATAAAGGTGAAAAATAATGGAACTCCTATCATTTGTACTTTTCCACTCTTATCATTTGTACTTTTCACACTTCAAAAGTGTACCTATCACACGAGTTTTCTACGCAAATATTCAACCTACTTTCAAACTTCTCGTCGCCATGGATTTATCATCCTTTTCCATGATTTCATTCCTTATATGTTCAAGCATAAATGTTGGTCACCCTTCATGCTTCTCTAGCACTTTTAGAATTTGTGCATTGTCCATAGTTTTTTCTGCAAGTTCTGGAGCCCTACGCTGTATAAAAGTTGTTTTCCATTGGTTGTATTGTAAGTCTATTGATTTTTTATCGCTGTGTCTCCTCCATTTTTTTCAGTCATTGATTAAAGTCTTTTGGATCTCACTGCAAACTAGCATTTTGGATGAATTATTTCTTCTCGCAGTTAACCTTCTTCCCCTGGAATTTCCTCTTGTCATGCCGACTTTTCTTAGTGTGCCGAATTTTTTCATCTCACACTAAGTATCCCAATACTTTGCTACCATTCGTAGTTTTACCCCTATGCCGATTTTCCATTTTTATTTATGGTCACACCAAGTTTTCGGTTGCGCCAAAATTTTCCATCGCAATTAACTACCGCGTTGAGTCTACCATTGATTTTTGATACCATGTTGAATTTCCCCACTGGGTCGAATTTTTGTCTTTCTTTACTGTCGCGCCAAGAATTTTGGTGGTTGATTTTGTTTTCCATGCAAAGTTTTATGTTACTTCCTTTTCTTAAAGTCTTTGCAAAGTTCATCATTATTATTTGTCGTGCAGAGAGAGAATTACAATTCATTATTGCATGCTTGAAATTGATATATACCAACATCATGGAAGTTTGCAAAAGCATAAGAAAGAAGGTGAAAAGTTACAGGGCCGTGAGGTTTGAACCTTAGGATCTGGAGTTGATAAATGAAGACTCAATGATCCAGACGTCTTTCCAAAAAGAAGGATGTATCCGTTTCTGTGAAAATATCAAAGGATATAATGTGAATTTGGCTGAGCAGTTCGTTCTCAATTTTACTGGGGTCAACGCGACAATTGCGAAAATCACTTTCCGAGTGACAGAGAAAACGTTTTCAGCTACAATGGAGATCCCTCCGCGTGAAGAAAAATGGTTTAAAGGCATGCCTTTAGACATTTTGTTTTATAAGGAATTCATTAATCCTGAATGTCTAAATCAGAAAATTGGAGTCGACATTCCAAGCCAGTACCTCCTAGATCCTTTTGAGAAACTTCTAAAGGTAATCAGAAGATATTTCACCTATGAAGGAAAGTTCAACAGGGTGTATCCATATCACATCAGGTTACTTATGCACTTCACAGGGAAAAATCCCTTGAATCTACCTTTCTTCTTGTATCAAAGCTTGGGAAAGATGGAGGACAATGTCCATGCCAAGGCTGATCAATCAGAGAACAATTTATCTCATTTTTCATTAATCAAGCTATTAGTGGTTGAAGAATTGCGACATTTGAATAAGGAATATGATTATTTTATGATTTCAGCTAACATTCCCAGAGAACCCAAAGGAGACATTCCTCTATCTGTAGAGGAAACAACACTTCATAGTGCAGAGGTGAGAAAGGAAGATGTTATGGAAAAAGAAAAGGAAAATAAATATAAGAGTCATTGTCCCGTTAGCCGACATCCTAGAAGAAAGGCAGGTCAAGGTTGACTAACGAAACTGAGAATATCCAATCTCCCAGTAACCCACACACCAAGTCTGCTACTAAGAGATTTCCCATGCCCACCGTTCAGCTAGAGCCTGTTGAAGGTGTAAGAAATGGAATTGATGAAGGGAATGGGAGGTCAGGTGATGAAAATGTAAATGTCGAGGAGTTGTCGCAACAACCAAAGAAAGTGCAACACGCTATTTCCTAGATTTATCAATAAAGAATAGAGTTGAGAAGACAACTGACAGAAAGGAATGTTGAAACACCAATGTCAAAGAGTCGAGCAGTTCAATTACCCCCTACCTCTCCCACAATGAGAGGAGGGAATGTAAATTGTTTTAAAAAACATCTAAGAGAGGCACAATATTTAATTATTGAGCTTCGGGAGGAATAGAGGGTGTTAGAAGAAAAAATCACAGAGGATTTCAATGAGTGTAGACCAACCATTGATAACGCTTGTGCAACTCTTGCCAGTGCTCAATCAAAACTGAAAAGAAACACAATTTTGTTGAGATAAGTGAAGAGTTTGAAAAAACAAAACTGGTCTTTAAGAAAAACAATCATAGGTTTAAGGTTGCAGGCAACGCCGAAAGCATGAGTAAGACAACCCCATATTTATCTTTTTGGATCATGGCATGGAATCAGTTTCTGTACATATCCTACTTTCTTACGTTAAAAAGAAGTCTGATGTAGCACCAACACATGGAATATTCATTGCATAGACGATGTAAACTTACCTACTGAGAAGGGAAGGGAAAAATGAAAGACATGCTATTTTTTAAAGATATGCATGGCCCCCAACTATTGTTTCCACCTGGAGTTGCACGAGCGACAACAAATGAACATATACTACACCAACTCTCCACATGCNAGTGAAGAGTTTGAAAAAATAAAACTGGTCTTTAAGAAAAACAATCATAGGTTTAAGGTTGCAGGCAACGCCGAAAGCATGAGTAAGACAACGCCATATTTATCTTTTTGGATCATGGCATGGAATCATTTTCTGTACATATCCTACTTTCTTACATTAAAAAGAAGTCTGATGCAGCACCAACACATGGAATATTCATTGCATAGACGATGTAAACTTACCTACTGAGAAGGGAAGGGAAAAATGAAAGACATGCTATTTTTTAAAGATATGCATGGCCCCCAACTATTGTTTCCACCTGGAGTTGCACGAGCAACAACAAATGAACATATACTACACCAACTCTCCACATGCATGTTACAGCCAGTGATCGCACAACAATAACCAGAGTATGTTATACAAAGGTGTCATACTTTCCAACAATACGCATAATTACCGGGACACCCCTTGAAAGAAAGCGTCGATTTACCATAATCTGATGGATGGATCTTGCTGTGCACCAAATGATTGAAACAAATGTCTCAGTTATGTTATGATTGGGAACAATCGAGTTTCTACTTTTAGTAAACTCTATTGAAAAGGTTGTCCAGGGGGAAAGTAACTGAATCTGATATTCTAGGGGAAAGTAATTCGAGAATAGCAGCACATGAGGGCATTAGTTTTCTATATATTTGATCTTTTTTATGTAAGATGGGTTGGAAAAGTAGTGTAGATAGAGGACTCTTGAATGTGATTTTCTGAATTTGATGGAAATATAATGTAGAGGTCCTGAATCTTTGATGAAAATATTCTAATGGGGGTGGTTTGATGTATTGTGATACCATCTTCGTATGTACTTCATATTTCCTGTGAATTCATGTTTCTTTCATTTGTTTAAATTGGAAATATTTAAAGAGTTTAAAATTTATCTCATGGTTACTTAGACTCAACCATTTAAACTATGTGTTTCTCTTCTAAGTTAAGTTTGAATTCATCTTTAATGGTTCTATGATTTTCTTTATCTTTCTCCTTTCTCTGCCATACACAACGATAGTGAAACTGAAAGATGATTACCTATTTAACCTTTATCCTCCCAAAGTTTCCCTTACCAATCATTGATTTCTGTTTTTTTCAGGGGGTTGACTCCATATCCCAAAAGTGCTATATTTCCTTTCCAGTGAAACTAGAAAAAAGAACTTCCTCAAGCATCTAAATCTAGCCGCCAATCCAAAGTTATTATTTATCAGATACTAAATCTTAGAGAGAGCCCTCTCTAGATTGAAAAGGCTAGTTTCTAGTCTTAAAGTTGGTTTGTAGGTTACCTTGGTAGATCATGCCCTTCATCCCAATGATTTACCAAGTGCTAATAGGTCTGAGGAAAAGGGAAGGAATTTTTATGTTGCAGATTGGATTTCTGAGCACACTTTTTTTGTAAATTTACTTGCTGAAGATTAATGGAAGTTTGAATTCAATGATCATGTCTTTCTTTTAGAATTTAGCATCTGCTAATCTAAAAGATTCAATGTTGGCATCAGCAAGGGCCCACCGATCTAGGTTGGTAAGCTCATTTTAAATTATTAGTATAGATTTTTATTTCATGTACTTGTTATTTTGATTTCATGTTATTTTATTTTGATTTCACTATTAGAATTTATTGAAAAGTGTGGCAGTATAGGAACAATTGGATCTCCATATTTCACCATAAATGATCCTATAATGGACTATTCCACCAAACTTAGTGTCTTCTTCCATAATTTATTCGACTACATCTTGCAAAAACAGGCTAAATAAAGACCTCCATCTCTTGCCTTACATGCACCTACAATGGAGTGTCTTCCTCTACTTGTTATTTCTTCTAAGAATTGATTTATGTTTTCTTTTGAGAATATTCAACATGTTAATTGTTGTTAGTATAGATGTTTCATGGGATATATTCAAAGTTCATCTTTCTTATTCATGATCCTACAATGAACAGATTAGTCACCTGAGCAAGAGATTTAGATCACATACTTGTCTATGAGTTTTTCTTTCTAATTTTTGAATTATGTGAAGAGTGTTATCTTTGAAGTGTGAAAATAGAGTATTTGGTTTCAAAGTGTTTTCTTATGTAGGTTATAATCATTAGACATAGTTAAACCACCTGTTGTAAGCACATATAGTGTAACAACTTTATTGATTACAAATCTTGGTCGATAATTTATGTTTGGTAATATATTATGCATATAATTGCACCAAAAAGAGTGTTGAAAGAAAAGATAACATAACAACCTATCTTGGTTCTTCCAGACTTTAAGAGGACTTTCCAGGTCAAATGTAATGCGAGTGGGGTGGCCACTGGTGCATTTTTAAGTCAAGATGATAAGCATGTTGTTTATTTTAGTGAGAAGTTGAATGATGCTAAGAAGAAGTATTCAACATATGACAATTAATTTTATGCTATAATTCAAGATTTGAAAAAGTGGAGACATTATATTATGCCAAAGGAGTTTATTTTGTATACTAACAATCATGCTTTGCAGTTCATAACCAAACAAGATAAATTTAACCATAGACATGCCAAATGGGTAGAATTCATGAATAATTTTACTTTTGTCACTAAGCATATTAGTGGGAGTGCTAACAAAGTTACGGATGCTTTGAGCAGGAGATGTTTAATCTTGAAGGAATTCCAAGTGGACACTTTGGGCTTTCAACACCCCAAGGAGATGTACCAGGAAGACCCATATTTCAAGGAGGCTTACGAAGCATGTGAAAAACCTTTGTTGAGGGATAAAAAACAATGGATGGAGTATATGATCCAAGAGGGACTATTATTCAAAGGAAGTCAATTGTGTATCCCAAGATGCTCAATGAGGGACAATTTGTTAAAGGATAAACATAATGAAGGATTGGATAGACATTTTGGCCATGATAAAACATATGCGTAGTTAATTTCTTCATACTATTGGCTAGGCATGAGGTCTAATGTGAAGAAGTTCATAGAAAGATGCAAAAGTTTCCAATATCCTAAAGGAAAGCAACATAACACATGATTGTATCAACCATTTCCTATTCTAGATAGGCCGTGGGATGTTGTAAGTATGCCTTTTGTTATGAGATTTACAAGAACCTAGAGGGGAAATGACTCAATATTTGTCATGGTTGACAGATTTTCAAACATGACACATTTTATACCATGTCACAAAACCAATGATTCTACCCACATAGAGAATTTGTTTTTCAAAGAGATTATGAGATTGCATGGGTTACCCAAGAGTATAGTCTTAGATAGAGATAACAAATTCATGGGACACTTTTGGAGGAATTTGTGGAAGAAGTTGGGGACAAATTTGTCTTTTAGTTCAACGTATCACCCTCAAACAAATGGATAGACTGAGGTATTGAATAGAATCTTAGAGAATCTTTGAAGGAGTTTGGTAACTGAACATAATTGTCAGTGGAATCAATTTTTTCCTCAAGCAGAGTTTTCATATAATGACTCACCAAATAGGAGTACTCATAAGAGTCAATTCCATATACTATATGGAATGCATCCAAGAGGAATTTCATAATTAAGAAATTTGGGAGAAACTAAATTTTGAAGTGCAGGAGTAGAGGATTTTGCTGCATAAATGCATAAGTTGAATGATCAAATCAAAACACAACTATAGGATAGAAACCAGAGATACAAGAACATAATAGACCAGAGAAGAAAAGAGGTGAATTTTGAGATTGGAGATCAATTCTTGGCACACCTAAGGAAGAAAATATTTTCAATGGGGATATATAATAAGCTGAAGATGAAGAAAATAGGACCTTGTAAAATCCTCATAATATTTGCTACACATGCTTATGATATTGAACTGTTAGAGGATGTTGGAATTTCACTAGAGAGTTGAGAAGGTAGAATTATACCCTTACAAGATGGATGAAATAGAAGGGACAAATGATCACGAGGAAATTCAGTGAAAGTGAAGGATGACCATAGCAGAGAAGCCACATATAGAGAAGATATTCGATCAGAGAATTTCTAAGAAAATCAAAAGGAAAGTTTACTATGAATATCTGGTTAAATGGGATAATCATCCAGTAGAAGATGCCAACTAGATAACTGAAATAAACATCCCAAAGCATTGAAAGATAGTGGAGGAGCTCATGGACAGGATTCCATTAATATTTTTTCCAGAGAAGTATGATGCAAAAGCATCACCATAGTCATTTAATGAGGCAAGGTGAATAACAACTCAACATCAAGCGCAACACACTTTAACTGGTTTGGATTTCAAGGAGGGTATGCCACTTTAAATTTTGAAAACTTTGTAATTAAAGATCCCATGAGATATTGAAGCTAGATCCATTGTATGTGCTCCAAGAGATTGTAATTTCCTTTAATGCCTATAGATTGTACATATTTTGAGCGCCGACTCATATCTACATTGTAATTATTCATTTATTGTAATAATCGTAGTGGTAGGATGCTTTTAATTGTGATATAAAGCACTATAATAGTTTGGAAGGAATGCTTGAGTGTCCCCTTCATGTACAAATAAATGTAATCTATGCCCAAAAGAGGTTGTTGGAAAAAGAAGTTGAAGGCTATTGAAGGCTGTTGAAATCCTTGTAAATATTTGTTGAAGGAATACAGAAGAAGATAATTGATTTCATTATATGTGATTGCTTATCTTTGAGTAACTAGGTAAATTTTATGTTATTTATATATGTGTTTGTGTGTGTGTGCATCTAAGTAGTTTGTTGAATGAATCCTTAAAGTTAATTTAAGTTTTAATTGTTTCTCTTCTAAAATATCGATGCAAGGAGTGCATAGTGCCCATGTAAGGAGTGCACAGGACGAACCATGTATAGGTTCAAATAGCTCAGGAGAGATAGCATAAGTTTACATAGAGCGAGTGCAAGGAGTGTTCCTATACTCACATGAGTATAAAATATTAGATGGGGGACCATTGTAAAGAGTTCGTACAGTCGACACTTCATTAAGTGTTGATAATATCAGAGGAGAGATAGCGCAAGGAGTGTGCAAGTGACTTATTTTAAGTCCCAAGCTTAGGAGGGAAGCACAAGGTGTGCTCCATATTTCGAGTCATTCAAGAGACAAAACTTAGGAAGGATAGTGAGAGTAAGTCCCTAATAGGGGAAATCTATTTCATTTTGGTGAGTGGACGAGATGTGTTTGAGAGATATTAGAATCCCTCATAGTCGTTGGATGAAAGAGAAGGAGCATGAATGTTAAGACCCCAAGTCCTTCAGACTTCACAACTTTGACAATTTTTTAATTTATTGTTGTAAGTGAGGAAAAATCCCCGAAGCCCCAAAGTATCATAGTGAATATACACCATAGATCAGTGAGAGAGTGAGAGCCGTTGGATCCCCAAGTGGTTCAGATATTTGACACTCCAGGATAAATTGGTTGTTGTTGCGTGTAGTGAAGAATTCCCTGAAGTCCTGAATTCCATAGTAAATCATGACTATCAATTGTTGGGTACACTTGTCTGTAGATTTTCGAGTGTTTGGAATTCATCTATATGGAAGGTTGCGGATGAAAGTTTTTTGGTGTGAAAAGTCCTGAATCCCAGAGTCAATCCTGACCGTTTTTTGATGGGTAAACAAGGATCGTCAGATCTATGAATTGCATCCCTTTGCTATTTCGGAGGTATTGTTTTTTGGAGTTGCAAAAATTCTCGAATCCTGAAGCCTTGAAGATACTTTCAGCCATATATCATGGAAAGGAGTGTGGACCATTTATCCTTGAACTCTTCGAGAGTTCTCCAAGTCGACTATTCAAGAGAATTAGAGTGTGTTGTTGGTAAATATTCTGAAGTCCCAAAGTTCCAGAGCACGAAATTATTTCTTTCCAAATTTTAAGTCCAAGGTTTTCAGCTTGAGGTCACGTGCATGACTCCACTGGAGTAAGAATACCCTCGTGAATACAAATTTTTTCATAGTGAGAGAAGAAAAGGCATGTGGTAAGACTTCTAAGCATTTTGTGAGGACCCGAGAGCCACTTCGACTCCTGTGTAATTCGATCCTAGACCAGGAGGTTGCGTGAGACCTAGGGGGTTTGCATTAGAACACATGATAATATTTGAAACTGGAACCTCTGTTCCTTCTTATTGTTGGAACTAATCTACTAGATACGAACCTTTTATTTGAAAATTTTGGAATCTACAAACTGTTGTTAGTGATATGAAAACATAAAGTTTTCAATGGTATCCAAACCTGTGGTAAAATTATAACCATCTAAATAAATGTTTTGAAGTCAAACATGGGAATAACTCATTGGATTAGTAACCATTGATGTCTTTCATTAACCAACACAAGACAACCCACCATTAATAAAAATGAGAGTCAAGGTACTATAGTACATTCTGATAGGTACGAATAAATGTGTTGAAGTTGAGTCACCTGCAAAATTTGACAATCATGGGACATTAATGGATTCCTATTATCATCAACAAGGTTCCTTCCATTGATGGATGAAATCCTCTTATACCAAAATTTTCCACACTATTTGCATTGTGATATGTCTTAGTCCTTGTCCTTGACTTGCAATCTTAAATCCCAAGATTCCCTCATCAAAATCACTTTAAAAACAATGATTTTGCTTATATTTGCGAGTCACCTTTTTGAAACACGTGGAAATACATGGCTTTGTATTGTACAACCCCCAAATTCCCTAAAACATGTGAAGAATAAAATAATTCCACATTTTCGGGTGGGGATTTTGGTTGGGATTGTTTTTGAACCTCCCTGAGCCCGTACCAATTGGAATTCAACCTCCATAACTTCTTGAGGATGGTGTAAAGGTAACATTGGGGGCATGGATGAGGAGGAAAACCTAGGTGTAAAGTTATGCTAAATAAATTGCAAGTCTCCCTATTCCGCTTCATCCTCTGATTAGCATCCCTATAACCTAGAACCCTTGTTCCAACTTTCCTTCCTTTTCATTATATGGACATAAGATGTGTTCCTATCGTTATTGGTTCATCAAAGGAAGGGTAATATTGTTGAGTGATGCTTGCATGGCCTTTTGGAGGAACTTGGGTGGTTGGCTTCAATGCAGTTCCAATGGTTGGAGTCAAGTTCTAAACACTTCTTTTACTGTTTCTATTAAAGAGTCCTCTTTTCCCCATACTTGTGAAGTATTGATTCAATTTTTTTATGTATGTCTAATCATTCTTCATATTTGAATCTATCTATCAGTTAATTGTATGATTTTATTCTTTAAATACCTTCTTGCAACACTTCCTTGATCTTATTTTGTAGGTTAACTTAGGTATGAGTCAAGAGAATTAACATGGTTGAGAGCAGGTAACGACACCGAACGTAAAGATACAAGGTGTGAAAATTTCTTTCCTCTATAGAAAACTAGTTATTTCATTACAAGTTTTGTGTGTGGTTTAGGGTTCTCTCTCACTTGGTCAATATCTATTGTGACATGATCAGAAGTCACGGGGGAAAAATACCATAACAAAATTGGGAACCATACTAGGGATTCTTCTAGTTTGGGTCAATTTTAGGGTTTCTTTGGTTGTCTTAGGTTTTTGTAGTTCTTCATGTTTTTGGGATTTATTTTCATACCTTTCCTCATCCATAAAATTTTCCAAAAGTTTTTGTAAGCCCTACTTCTGGGTTGAATTTTATTTTTCAATCCTAACTAATTTATCCATGCCTTGTCCTTTCCTGAGTCACACATATCTGTGAGTTTCACTTGTATGACCTGCGGATATTCGTGAGTCATAGTTTACATGGTTGTGGACATGTGTATTTGTCTTGAATGTTTGAGTATTTTGTTCATAACTGGTTGGTCTAAGTTATTTCTTCAGTGTTCATTGAGCCTCCTGATTTTGTTTATGCTCTAGATTATTGATTAAAGTGTGTGAAAACTCTCACTTTATTTTAAAAAGTTCTTTCTTTCTTGCTTCTAATCCAATCTTTGAGTTTTAGGGTTGTTAGGGTCAATTGAAGGGTCAATTGTATATCTGGGTGGATTTCGAGGTTGATTATTGTTCTAGTGGTTATATATTATTTATTTTCTTCTTGTT
Source organism: Picea mariana (assembly GCA_032191745.1). Lineage (NCBI taxonomy): Eukaryota > Viridiplantae > Streptophyta > Pinopsida > Pinales > Pinaceae > Picea > Picea mariana. The sequence continues at coordinate 36,021 of JASDQU010735789.1, read as the reverse complement.
TTCCTTCCCACCCTTTGTTTTTAAAGAGGGAAAGAAAAATTTCCTAGTCAGTTGCATGCTCATTTATTTTTAATTAAAAAAAAAGCTTGTTTGCTAGTTTTCTTCTCTTATTTCCTTTGCATTTAAATTCAACAAGAAAATAAATTGTTTGTTGGAACTCATCCCTTCATACTTTTTAGTTAATGATTTTAGTTAAAGTCATCCTTTGTCAAAAGAAAAGAAGTTGAGTGTGCCATGTTATTTCTCTCTATTCTGCATCATTGTTTACAAAGCATCCTAGGGATATAGTGCAAATTAGTTTAAACATATTGCATACATTCAAACATATATTAATTCCATTTGCAAAAATACAAAAGAAAAGAGTTTGTTTTTCTGAAGTGTTGTTAGCACTTCTTATTTTCAGTGAAGAAACCGCATTCATTTTTTCTTTATGTTCTTAAAGTTTTTTCTTTGAGTCTGTCAAAACATCATATAATATTCATCTGTACCTTTTGAGTAACTAAAATCCCCATAAAATAAATGTTTAATAAAATTGATTCGAATTTTCATTTTGTACAGTGAACAGACTAGTTATAGGCTAGGGCCTTGGTTTAGGTTGGAGAGTAAATTTCTCCAAATCCATTAAAAAAATGTAGGAGTATGATCTAGGGAGATCCTAAATCCAAATTTCATATAAGTATAGTTGTGAGCCTCCTCTAACATAGGATATAAAGACGAGGTCACGTAAAGGAGAGTTGAGGAGAGACCCCTTCGGAGCTTCACTGAGTGTAGTGGAGAGTTTGTATATTGTGGGTTTTGTCAGTATCCATACCTCCATGAGAGGTGGTGCTTTCAAGGCTTCCGACTTATATTCCCTACCGATATGTTTGATCTTGACTGTCGATGATACCCCCCAAATTTTAACTACGAGTTTGTGACCTTAGTGGCCATTCCTAGGGACATCAAAGGTGGCTACAGGGATTTTCCATGGTACCTGGGGTGGATTTCACATCACACTTTTCAGTACTATTGGAGTGTGCCATGAGAAGCATGCATACTTGCACCAGATAAGGCTAGTTAGTGGAAGTCGAGATACCTACTTTTAATTCCTCCGTTCATTGGTCCACAAGACTTAATCATCCTGTGCTTCCGTCTAGAAGGCCCTTACCCTACCTTTTGATTGTTTCAATATCAAGACCTAATCCACCCGAGGAGGAATATTAACAAGGTCATTTATGTATATTTTTGTTGTTTATGAATTTTCTAGTGGTGTGCATAAATGATCATAGAATTTCTTAGGTAGGTGTGTACGTTGTCACTCGAGAGTTGAAAAATCAAAGTGGATGACCAACCACCTCATATATCGAGGAGAATTCAAGGTCTTCCTACTGAAGAGGAAGTTAGAAAACATTATCCCCCTCCTCCTTTAAGGCATCATCTTGATTAATCTAATTCTTTCGTATCGACTGGTCCAACTGAGATCAGAACTATGGATCCCTTAGATATTAATTCTTTATAACCAAAGGATGTAACTATTAAAGATATCAGATATGAATAATACGCTATGTCTTATAACACTCCACTAAATATAAATTTTTCATCACCTATGGTGCAAGTTCCCCCTCCTAGATCCGACTTTACTGATAATAGCCTTCTTCACTGAGCCCCTATGACTGAAAATTTGCAAGCATCTTGGTCGAGAGTCCCTAAAAATCCCACTTTGGCAGTAGTCACCAGTGGGATCTTTCCGCCTAGTGTGTCCAACATAATGACTAGTGTGGTTAATTCCACCATAACTATTGAAATTACTAAGACAACTTAGAGGGGGGGGTGAATCAGTTGTCACTGTGCTTAAACAATTTTAAGTCTATTAAACCATTTTTAATCTTTCACCAAGTGACCATTAATATTATACATCATATGGACAACATAAATAATGAGCATTAGTCACACATAAGATATACACAGAGACATATTTTCATGAGGAAACCAATAAAGGGAGAAAACCTCTTCTTCTTCAAAATAATAGGCATACTTTTAAGTTCTGTACATCATCTATGTTTGAGCACCAACTCAAAGTGAGGCTACTACCTCTGTTTTACAAGCTCCAACTTGTTGAGAGAAACAACTCTCTAGTTTCTCTAGCACCCACTAGAAGGAAGCATCAACTCCCTAAATGTTCTAGCACCAACTCGATTTATACAAGCACCAACTTGCATACAAAAAACTCAGTGTTTTCCCGAGCACCACCCTACCACCCTATTTTCTATCCATAACTAGATGGAAGCTTCAAATTCCAGTATTCAAGCACCAACTTGAATAATAGAGAAGTACAGTCCTCCCTAGCACCACCCTACCTACCTGATTATAAATAAATGATTGACAAAGAAATAATACATGTATCTCAATTCTTAGCCCTTCTTCATTGTTATGCAATTCTTCTCTAGTTCAAAAACTGTTCTGCAATTCTTCTCTGCTTCATGCTATTATATTATTATTCTCTTGCTTCTGTCTATTCAACTATTGTTACTCATCTCTGAGTTTTATCTCATGCTTTGCATACTGTAATTTTACCCTTCTTACAGTTCATCTCATTTTTCCAGTTAGAACAACCAACTTTACATAGTTGTCGCATCTCTCCTTTTATACACACCAGTGTCATCAATTACACCTCAAATCTCCTTGGGCAAAGACAAAAATGTCTTAGCAACTGAATCACCAATCGATCAAGAACCATGATTCGATTTTAGAACTAAATCGTAACTGAGCTTATTAATCATGAAAATAAACAATGACCCTTCGATCATATTCCTCATTAACCTGCATCGTTGGATTACCAATGATGGATCTCGTGCCTACTCCATATGCCCACTGGCTGTGACCACCGACCTAATCAGAATGCCTTTCGCATTTCACCTTTCGACAATCCATTGTCGAAGGGTCTCGTCACTCCAAGTTGCGATCACCGAAAAAGAGCTTAGCTCCATTAGCTACACCCTATGATATGATCTCCGATGATGACCACAACCTACACAAAAAGGCATCTTCACATTTTACATTTTGGTAATCCAGAGGTGAAGAGTCTTGACTCTTCATGTGGTGATCTTTGAAAAAGGGGCTTAGCTCCGCTAGCTCCTCCCTCTCACATGACCACTGGCAATGACCACAGCCTATACAAAAATGCATTTTCGCATTTCACATTTCGGTAATCTAGAGGTGAAGAGTCTTGACTCCTCCAACTCCCAGTATCTGAAACTCTATAATGGAGTCATATCAATGGTCCACAATCCATGGTGATCGAACAAATCTCCTCTACCTTGGTACTTGAGCCTTCCGAACTTTGAAGCTAAAACTCCTGAAACAAGAACTCGTGAAGTGACATCATTCTTACATCACTCAATGATATGTCAAGAGCTGAGTGGCTGCCACATGTCACTCAGAATTATGATTTCCAGTGGCCTAAAAAACTGAAACAATTTGATACTTGTCCTCATATGATCATGCCACATGTCCTTGCTGTCGTAATTTGCCACCTTTCCTTGCTAACGTGGTCTGTCATGATCTACCTCCTAGATCTGACCACCTAAATTTGTCTTCAATCCAATGACTGAGATTATATCGTGATTTCACATATCGTGAGTTCGAGAGGTTAGAAGTCTCCTTCCTTTGACCTTTCAGTGAGTGAAATGCTGACCTCTTTCCATGTTTACTCTGCATGCAACGGTTCATGTCATTTCGCTACTTTGGAGTGTTAACTAACTCCTGGGCTTATCTTCCTTACAACTCCACTGAATTCAACAATTAACGAGTATTCTTGAAGCAGATCTTCTGTCACAATCCTTTTGGAATGAGCAATGACTGTGATCTTTTCGGATGATTTGATCTATTCTATGATGTACCTCTTTGTATCTTATACTGTCCTCCCATTTAACAAGATCCAACGACTGACGAGAATCTTGTTTTAATCCGACGAATGATTAGATTTCTGCTAATCAACATTTCAACCTATTATCCCTGCTTTATCTATCCTTCCACTTTGAGAGGATTTGACAGCCATCGGGGATTCTGAAGGATCCAACAATCACTATTCCTCTTCTTAGTTGATCTTGTCGTTTCCATGCCATCATCACTCTGCTGATCGTGGTGATCTTTTCCATCAATGACAAACACACATACTCTACCTCTGTCTGAAAACATGCCAACAATCTCCCCGTTTGGCATTGATGAAAACCCCTTGAAGAACATCCAACTTTACCACTGTATTGAAATTACCACACTTTCTCCCCCTTTGACATCAATGTCAAAGAAGAAACAAGATCCCCCTAAGATTTTGCAATACATCTCGAAGGTATCATATATTGACAAGCATATACTCCCCCTAAGTTGTTGCAGTATTCTTTGGAGGTATCAGATATTCAACCAACACAATCTCCCCTTGACAGGATGGACCCTCTTAGTTTGATAGTGAGGTCATGCCCTGGCGAAGATATCCAAAAGGTGTCATTGCTAATGGTTTAGTAAATATATCATCTATATGTTCTGTGGAAGGAATATAATTCACCTGAACAATTTTGTTTGTAACATGTTCTCTAAGAAAATGGTATTTTATTGGTATGTTCTTAGATTTTGAATGAAGTACATGATTCTTAGAGAGATTCATGGAACTGGTGTTATCAGAGTGAAGTGGAATGGGATCAGTGTAAGTTACCTTCAAATCTGCAAGAGTTTGTATCATCCATAAAATTTGTGTGCAGCAAGTAGCAGAAGCAATGTATTCTGCCTTTGTAGTTGATAATGAAATGGATACTTGTTTTTTACTAAGACATGCTACTAATGAGTCACCTAGGAAGAATGCTCCTCCACTGGTGCTTTTTCTCTCATCAACACAGTTTTCCCAATCATCATCTGAATAAGTAGTTAACTGAAAGTTCTGATTTTTGGGATACCACAGACCATAATTCAGTGTGCCCTTCAAGTACTTGAATATCCTTGTTACCGCTACCAGATGAATTTGTTTAGGAGCAAACTGATAGCGACCTACCATTCCAACATCTTGCATTACATCCGAATGGGAAGCTATGATGTAAAAAATATTGATCGATATGTCCTTTGATCAACATCAGGTGAAATATCATCTTTACTGATCTTGCAACGAACCACCATAGGTTTACTAATAGGAGAAGAATCTTCCATCTGAAATTTCTTCAACATCTCTTTCAAATATTTTTCTTGTGAGATAAATATTCCTGCAAAAATCTGTTTAACTTGTAAGCCAAGAAAGTATGATAGTTCTCCTATCATGGACATCTCAAACTCTATTTGCATAGAGTTAGCAAACCACTGGATAGAGGATTCATTAGTACAGCCAAAAATAATATCATCTACATAAACCAAAACAACTAGTAAATTATCACCTTCAGACTTAATGCAGAGATTGTTGTCAACAATACCTTTCTTGAATCCTTTGTTTTGTAAGAATTTTTCCAGTCTATAATACCAAGCTCATGGTTCTTGTTTTAGTCCATATGGATCCTTCTTCATCTTGTAGACATAGTTAGGATTGTTTCTCAATGAGAATCCTTCAGGTTTCTCCATATATACTTCTTCCTCTAGATCTCCATTAAGAAATGTTGACTTAACATCCATATGATACACTTTAAAGTTCTTATGACATGAATATGTGAGAAACATTCTGATGGCTTCCCATCTTGCCACTGGTGAAAAAGTTTCATCAAAATCCTAACCTTCAACTTGTGCATACTCTTTACAGACCAATCTGGCTTTATTTCTAACAACATGTCCTTTTTCATTCATTTTATTTTTGAACACCCATTTGGAACCTATTACATTCTTGTCTTCAGGTCTAGAAACAAGCTCCCAAGTATTGTTCTTCTCAATCTGATCAAGCTCTTCATTCATAGTTCTAATCCAATCATCATGCTAGTTGGCTTCATAAAAATTTTTAGGTTCAATCATAGATAAAAAGGAAACATGTGATTCCTGTGAGTCTTTAATCAATTTCCTTCTTGTCTTAACTCCTTTATTTATATCTCCAATTATCTGATTTTCAAGATGATTCTTTCTAACAATTCTGAGACGTGATTTTGCTTCTTTCTGCTGATTTGTGTCATTCGGAGTATTAGTATCTTCATCTGATTCAGATTCTTCTCTTTCTGATCCTTGGACCTATTCATCTTTGTTTTCAATTATATCCTTTGTGCTTGGTTCAACATTGCTTACATTTCGTACCAAGATTTCTTCATCAACTTTTATGTCGATACAATCAACCAATTTATGTAGCCTCTTATTGTAGCATCTATAACCTTTACTGTTTGTATCATAACCTAAGAATATACCTTGATCATCCCTTTCATCATATTTGCCAATATTTTCATCATTATTCTTGATATAACATTTACTCCCAAAGACTTTAAAATGCTTGATTGAAGCAGGTCTTCCAAACCATAGTTCATAAGGAGTCTTTTCACTGTGTGGCCTGAGATGAGATTTGTTAAGATTGTGAATAGTTGTATGGATTGCTTCCACCCAATATGTTTGAGATATATTCCTTTTATTCATCATTGATCTTTCCATTTGTTGTACTGATCTATTCTACCTCTCAACAACTCCATTTTGTTGTGGAGTCCTTGGGATTGTGTACTGTCTTTTGATCCCATGTTTATCATAGAACTCTTTGAAGTTCCATGAGCTAAACACTCCTCCTCTATCAGACCTTACTGCCTTCAATCTTTTTCCTATTTGATTTTTAGTCAAAGCCTTAAACACTTTGAATTTTCCAAATGCTTCATATTTTTCTTTTAGAAAGGAAACCCATGCTAGCCTAGAATAATCATCAATAATCAACATAAAATAGTTTTCTTTTCCTGTACCTTATTTTCTTGATGGTCCACATAAATCCATATGTACTAACTAGAGAGATTTTTCTATTGAAGGAAAGGTTTTAGACTTCAACTGTGTCTGAGTAAGCTTTCCTATCTGGCATGTTTTACAAACAGAATCATATGGATTTGATATCTTTGGAAGATCATTTACTACCCCACTGTTTTTTATCTTGGTTATATGATCAAAATTTCAGTGTCCAAGTATCCTATGCCATATCAAACTTTCATCATACTTGCTTAAGTGGGATTGTTATTTTTCTTCTTATAACACATAGACATTGATTTCTGTTTTTATCCATTTTGCAATTAGCTATCCTGAATTCATAGATTTTATTCTACAAAATTTAGAAGTAAAAATGACTTCACATCCTTCGTCACAGACTTGACTGATACTACACAGATTATGTTCCATACCTTCTACAGACAACACATCTTGATCTTTCCTTTTTCCATTACTCAAACTTACCATTCCTTTACCTTTTATTTTTCCTGGTGCATCATTTCCAAAAGTTACATTCCCTAATTCACTTTCACTTAGAGTTAGAAACTCACTTTTGTCTCCAGTCATATGTTTGGAACATCCACTGTCAATATACCAAGGATTCTTTTGTCTTTGGGCTGATAACACTAGTCTACACTTGTCATATTCTTTCTTCTTCCAAATCTTGAAATTTTCAGCAGTGGGATTCGAGTCTAGCTTAAAATTCCTTAAGTGACAATCTACAGTTTTATGTCCATAGTTATGACAGATGTAACATTCTAGTTCACTGAATAACATATCATAACAATTGTTATGCTCATAATTATTGTTATGTTTCACCTATTTCCTTCCCCCATCCATCACATGATTTATAGTATGTGGTCGTTTGTTTCTTGGTTGTCTCAATCTTTGTTGTGGGAGATAATTATTCCTTGAGTATATTGATTTCACATATCTAGATCTTAAAGAACAATTTAAAGATTTGTGACCAAAGTTAGAACAGAAAAAACAATAACCAAAGAAAAAACCTTTGTACCTAAAAAAAGGTTGTAGTACATTTCTTCCATGTTGATGATTTCTTTGATCAGAAGAAGTATTTGTGTCATTTCTTTGATCTACAGATTCGGTTCTGGTACTTTTTCTTTCATTCCTTCTTGGTGGCTGATTTTCTTTCTTTGTTTTTGCAGAGTGGTTGTTGTCAATGATTGTAGATTTGACAAACTTGGTGGGTTATGTATTACTTGGATGGTCACTACTTGATCCTTCTTCATATCCCAAGCCAACTTTCAACTTTGGATTCCTTTACTAATTTAGAATGGAAGTTAATTCTTCTAAGGCTTTAATACTTGACAGATTTTGGTGATACAATGCCTTAAACTTATCCATTTCTTTTCTGGTTTTTACTATCTCTTCTTCTAAGGCTTCACACCTCTCTTTCTTCTTTGACAACTATTGTTTCAATATGTCATCTATTTTCTTTGCCTCTTCTAACTCCACTTTTAGTAGAGCAAAGTTTTCATCAGTTTTTTCACCATTCATTTTAAGCTGCATTAACMACTGTTTTTGTTTTCTCTTCTTACATCTGAGTCTGTCAATTTCTTCCAAAGCACTGATTAATTCACCTACCATATCCACCACAGCTTCTTCATCATCCATTTCACCTCCTTTGTTTTTATCATCAAGGTCTCCCATAGCCAKAAGAATAAAATCATTCACTTTGTATTCACATGATGAATCACTATCTATGTCTTCTAAGGATTTTTCATTGTTTGCACACAAACKTTTCTTTTTACTATATTTATTTAATTTGTACTTCTTTTCATCATCAAAGTTCTAGTCCTTTTTCTGGTGGGGACACTTAGATGTAAGTCCATTMAAGATAGAATTCATTCCCTTAGCATTAAACATAAACTCTAACTTATCATCCTTGGAGGCTAGCACAATGGGCTTTGTATATCCAGTCTTTACTAYGTCCCAAATGTCAACACCTAAGGCCATTAAGTATGTTCTCATTCTAACCTTCCAGAAGGAAAAAATTGTTCAATGAAATAGAGGAGGCTTAGTGGATGAAGTCCCTTCATGACTTGTCATGTTTAATCTTACAGATCTACCTTGAATACAAGTAACTGGATCTGATACCAATTGTTGAAATTACTAAGACAACTGAGTGGGGGGGGGGCTAAATCAGCTGTCACTGTGCTTAAACAATTTTAAGTCTATTGAACCATTTTTAATATTTCACCAAGTGACCATTAATATTATATATCATATGGAAAACATAAATAATGAGCATCAGTCACACATAATATATACACAGGGACATATTTTCACGAGGAAACCCATAAAGGGACAAAACCTCTTCTTCTTCGAAATGATAGGCAGTCTTTTAAGTTTTGTACATCATTTTTGTTTGAGAACCAACTCAAAGTGAGGCTACTACCTCTGTTTTAAGGGCTCCAACTTGTTGAGAGAACCAACTCTCTGGTTTATCTAGCACCCACTAGAAGGAAGCATCAATTCTCTAAATGTTCCAGCACCAAGTGGATTTATACAAGCACCAACTTGCATACAAAAAACTCTGTGTTTTCCTGAGCACCACCCTACCACCCTGTTTTCTAGCCACAACTAGATGGAAGCTTCAACTTCCAGTATTCAAGAACCAAATTGAATAACAGAGGACTATAGTCCTCCTTAGCACCACCCTACCTCCATGATTAAAAATAAATGATTGACAAACAAATAGTACAGGTATCTCAATTCTTACCCCTTCTTCACTGTTATGCAGTTCTTCTTTGGTTCAAAAACTATTCTGTAATTCTTCTTTGCTTCATGCTATTCTTCTATTATGCTCTTGCTTCTGTCTATTCAACGACTGTTGCTCATCTCTGAGTTTAATATCATGCTCTGCATACTGTAATTTTACCCTTATTATAGTTCATCTCATTTTTCTGATTAGAACAACGAAATTTACATAGTCATTACATCTCTCATTTTATACACACCAGCCTCATCAATTACACCTCAAATCTCCTTGGGCAAAGACAAAAATGTCTCAACAATTGAATCACCAACCGATCAAGAACCATGATTCAATTTTCTAACTGAAACATAAATGAGATTATTAATCATGAAAATACACAATGACCCTTCGATCATATTCTTGATTAACCTTCACTGTAGGATTACCAATGATGGATCCCATGCCTACTCCATATGACCACTGGCTATGATCACGCGCCTAATCATAATTCCTTTCGCATTTCACATTTTCAAAATTCTGTGGAAAAGGATCTCGACACTTCAATTTGCGATCACCGAAAAATATCTTAGCTCCACTAGCTCCACCCTCTGATATGATCACCGATGGTGACCACAACATACACAAAAAGGTGTTTTTGCATTTCACATTTCAGTAATCTAGAGGTGAAGAGTCTTGACTCTTCATGTTGCGATCTTCAAAAAAGGGGCTTAGGTCTGCTAGCTCCTCCCTCTCACATGACCACTAGCGGTGAACACATCCTATACAAAAAGGTGTTTTCGAATTTCGCATTTCAGTAATCTATAGGTGAAGAGCCTTGACTCCTCCAACTCCAGCTATCCAAAAATCTGTAATGGAGTCAGATCAATGGTCCATAATCCATGGTGATCAGAGGGCTCTCCTCCGCCCCGGTACTTGAGCCTTCGGGACTTTGAAGTTGAAACTCCTGAAACAAGAACTCATGAAGTGATGTCATTCTTGTGTCACTCAATGATGTGTCAAGAGTCGAGTGTCTGCCACGTGTCACTCAAAATTATGATTTCCAATGGGCTGAAAAGACAAAAAAAATTCACACTTGTCTTTATATGCTCGTGCCATGTGTCCTTGTTGTCATAAGTTGCCACCTGTCCTTGCTAACATGGTCTATCATGATCTACCTCCTATATCTGACGACCCATATTTGTCTTCAATCCAACGACTGAGATTATATCATGATTTCACATATTGTGAGTTCGAGAGGTTAGGATCCTCCTTCCTTTGACCTTTCAGTCAACGAAATTCTGACCTCTTGCCATGTGTACTTTACATCCAACGATTCATGTCGTTTTCCTACTTTGGAGTGTTAACTAACTCATGGGCTTATCCTCCTTGCAACTCCACTGGATCCAATGACTGACAGGTATTCTTGAAGCATATCTTCTGTCATGATCCTTTTGGAATGATCAACGACTGTGATCTCTTCGGATGATCTGACGGTCCAGATATGTTCTACGATGTATCTCTTTGTAGCTTATCCATTCCTCCCATTTAACAAGATCTGACGGTTGATGGGAATCATGTTTTAATCCGATGAATGATAGGATTTCTACTAATCAACATTTCAACCTGTTAGCCCCGCTTTATCTATCCTTCCACTTTGATAGGATCTGACGGCCATCGAGGATTCTGAAGGATCCAAAGATGACTATTCCTCTTCTCAGTTGATCTTGCCATTTCCATGCCATCATCTCTCTGTTGATCATGTTGATCTTTTCCATCAATGACAAACACACATGCTCTTCCTCTTTCTGAAAACATGCCAACAATAACAACACCGATAAACAACACTAATCCACTGGTAGTTAGTTCTTCTCCTTCCATGAGTGTATTCATGTCATTGTCATCAATGACAAATTATTTTTCATTCGGTATGTTGCTAATGGGAATGATCAACACATTGGTCGGTTCCCAGTCAACGTCCCAAGTTTTAACATTGGTACAAGGATTTATTCAATTCCCTACCGAGTGATCCCTTGGGGTAGATGACACATTCCACTAGCATGCCTTCAACTTCCACTATGTTCAAATTAAACAAAGGATTCATGAGTTATTATTTCACCACATCGACAATGCCAACAGGGGGAAACCCCTTCCAAGCTCAATGGAAACCCATGAAAGGGTCCTTCCCTTCACAAGGGATGTCTTTAGGGGGGGAATTATTTCTCGGTTAGTATAACCCCATGTAAGGACTAGTTACCTCGCAAGGTGGTCTAACAGAGGGAAACCCTATTCTTCCATCTAGGAATCATATGGGTGGAGGCTATCCTTAGTTTAAATAGAMAATCAAAGTACTTTTACYCAAATATTTGGTCCATCGACAAACTCTTACTAGTAACCTGGTGCCAGTTACAATATAGGACCCTCTTTTCAGGCTACTAATTAGTCGATGATGCAGCCCAATCTACCTTTTTTGGAGACACTCCATTTTCTAGACTTATCTAAGTTGATCAAYGACCTGATTCATCATGACCCAAGCTGGCCTATGGTTTCCACCAAAATACCCTCGGACATCCCAAATTTCAAAGGGAAAAGTGTTGAATATCCATAAGACCCTGTAATGACATTTCAATTAAGGTGCTTGTCCAATGCTTTAAACGATCACTCGATTTGGTTACATTTATTCTGATGTACCCTTGTTGGGGTCACTAAAAAATGGTATATAGAACTAGAGAGGTCAAAGTACACGATGTTTGGAAACCTTTCCATGGTTTTCCTCAACCGCTTCCAACTCCCTGTCTGGTATGATGTTGGTACATAACTTTTCGACAACTTTGAACAGGATAACACTACGCACATTTCCAATCATATTTAGTAATGGAAGAGAAAATAGAGCTTGATTAAAGGCACAACCCCAGCAAATTTTTTCTTAGAATGGCTTTTGAAGTCTTTACTTCCTTACATTTCTAAGGATGTATCCACTTCACAAGTGTTTTCAGAAGAGTAATCCATCTTTAGGGCACAACGATTGGAATTGATTTAATCACAATATGGAATTCTCTATGATATTATTCCTAACATACCTCGGTCAACTCTTGACTTAGAGAAACCAAATTCGGGACAACATGTCGATGGCATCGTCGGTTCCTCCCAAACAAAGTTGCAGATATGGTTTCTAACCAAATGAAATTGTTGTCAATTCAACAAATTGTTGTTGGTCAGGCCCCTAGATTGACCACCCCTACAATCGAGTCCTCATATGTACACACTCTGCAATCAAGGACTCAGAAGGGTTGTTAACATCTTGGAGAGAAAACTAAAGGTAAAGGAAATAAAGGTAGTGGGGAAATGACAAAAATCCTAGTAAGAATGCTCAGGAAAAAAGAGTGAAAAGGGAAAAGCGATGTTCCTGTCCAAGATTTTTAGGGATGATTACCTGACTCATCAATTCCCGAATATGGAAGAGGCCCAATGATTGATAAAGTTGCAAAAAAAACAACAACCTATTGTACTGCAAAATTTGTTTCCACAAAAAAAAAATATGCAGGTTTCCTTTTCCACTTCCAATGCACAAGGGGGCACTCCTAGTGCACCTTTTTTGGATGTATCTTTCTCATTCATTAACATGGTCAATTCTTTGAATTTTAAAGAAGACGAGGTAGATTTTTCGACTATGTCTCATGATTATAGTAATCCGGAGTTGATAAAAAAAGGAAAAGAGACTTATGATCCTTAGGTACCTCTTCACATAGAAAGACCTGAGAAGGAAACGACTATGCACATACCAAAAGGTGTGTACAAAAGAGCATCACACAACCATAACACCAGAGCTACACCCAACTATTCTATTGTTGAGGATTTAGCTTAAACCCCATGTGAAATGTTTTCTCTTGAGATGCTTCAGAGTTTTTGCATGCAACGTACCCCATTGTTATCCATGATCAGAACGATGAATTCTTCCATCCTGCTCACTATGACGTTTGACGCTACTGATGTGAAGCCTTGTCTTCCTTATCATGTAGCCTTCTAGATTGGTGTTGTTTACACAAAGAACGTTATCAGGAAGACCGTTGTTGAAGAG
>JASDQU010735788.1:126195-139273 GCA_032191745.1 Picea mariana | reverse complement strand
CTTCTAGTACTTCTTTTGTAGCTTAGTATGAAACATTTCAAGATCTTTCTTATGTTGTTGTAGACTTTGAATTTGTTGTTTCAAAATTTGTACCTGGTGGCTATCATCTATAGATTTTTCATCTTTGACCTTTGGTTGGATCAAAACAAGTACCTTACTTCTATCCTTTAGCCATTGTTCTTCCTCTATGACATATTTTTTGAGGTCAATGGACAACTTAGATTTTATTAACCTCATCTCCTATCTGGGTGCTATCTCAGAATTTTTGTCATGTGTCTCCCTCATAGGTTCCTTCATCTTCAATATTTTTCCTTTAATATTTGGTTTGGTATCATGTGAAACCTACTCAGGAACTAACTCTATATCTGAGGTTATGCCATCATATTCCTTCTCGGTGTCTGGGCCAAGGTCCATTACAATTTATTCTAAATCCAAGTCTGCAGGGTACTCTGTGTTTACAACAACATATTTTATCCTTATAGTTTCCCCTTTACATTTTTTCCTTGCCTTGTCCCCTATCATCCTTTCTAATGTGTGGATATCCATCTCCTCCATATTGGAAAATCCATAGATTTCCTCGTCAATTTCCTCATCCTCAATTACAATGGGTTGTTGGTCTTTTAAGGATGGATTAAAAACTTCCTTGGAATTCAACCTCAATTGATTTGTGAGCCTGGTTTTTCTATTAGGTTTATTGGGAATTTCAGGGTCCTGGCTCCCTTTCCTCTTTATACTCTACTTTGCTTCAGGGGATTCCTTAATCAAGGTTTCTACAGGCACACATTCTACAACAACTATCATGGGATTTTTTTTTTAGTTTTCTTTTGCCTCCTTGTTTTTGTCTTGGGACTTTTATCTTGTTGCATTGTAGTGGTCACAAGCTCATCTTCAGAACAGTCAGGTGAAAATGGATCTGGTGAGTTGACCTGTTCCTCTTGTTTTCTGATACAAACCTTGTTTCTCTCCTTCTCTCTTTGTTTCAATGTAGATGATCTTAACTACCTTCGAGGGATGTCCTCTTTTGTTGGAGTAATTGATTTGGTCCTTTTAGATCGGGTTCCCCCCCTTTAAGGTGTAGTTTTCTTATTTCTAGTTTGTTGGGTATATTTTGATGAGCACCCACGTTCATGAGAAATCATAATTTCTTGATTACCCTTGTCCCTTTTCTCTTCTGATTGTCAATCAACTTCTTGTTCCTCTTGTTGCTGATCAGTTTCTTGTCCTTCTTCTTGCAACCCTATAGACTGTAGAAAATATTCCTAGGGCATTTCTATTTCATATAAAGCAAAGAGGACTAAGATTTTTATAAGACCCTGGTGATATAAACTTATGTGAGCAGATTCAGGGTGACTCTAGACCCTTCTATACATTTTCATTAAACTTTTAAGCAAATAAAAAAGGGAGGTTTAATTCCTTGTCACCGCTTAAGTGCATAAGGAAACAAAGGTGATAACAGTGCAAAATCAAGAAACATATTTCACCTGTAATATACCTTTGGACTTAGTGAGGATTCTCCTCCATTCTTATTTAATCCACATAATCGATATACCCTGACACCAATCAGGTTTTTGGTGTTCTAACACTAGGAATTTGTTGCAGACCTTAGTTGGAAATTTCCCCTTTTTCAACCATCTCTCCCCATTGATCGGGAGAGTTCATGTCGCTCTAATAAAATGCTCTATAATATAAATATTTGTGTCCCCTAGTTGGGTCTGAAACCCATTGAAATTATGTGCAAAGAGTAGGGCCACTCCAGTGTGATGCTCGTCGAAAGTGCAGATGAAATCGAACCATTCAACTCTAATGAAGATGTCCCTTATTTTTGGAATGGCTTCGAACCGTTCAAGCCCTTGTCACTTTGTTCTGTTCAATTTCCAATGTTCTCAAGGAGAAACCATTTCGTTCTAACTTCTTCTGCTAGAAATGTTGGCCGAATGTATGCGTTAATTTGGTTTCCTTTACCACCTGTAGCAATAATTACACATGATCTCGCGATGATAACATTTCAAAATGCAAACCTGCATGACCCTTAGCATTAATTTTTCAATTATGGTTAAACTGGTGGTAACCTGCATGATATCAAGTGCTCAAGGACATGCACATGCATGCGAGGTGCCAACACATCTTGATTTTAAAAAAATAAAAAAAAATTGAACATTAAAACCAACAAAATAGTGTGTTTTCTGTTGTTTGCAAGAATAGGCACATTCTTGCAATCAGTGTCCTTTTGCCTCAAAGGCCTAGGTTAACCTGCTAGCAACCCACTAGTGACACAACTGTGGTGATGTGTGTTATTCAATCAAACCATAACATGTATTAACCTTGTAAAGAGCAAGAAAATGATGAAAAACAAAAGGAAGATGACAATAAATCAAAATGACTCAACACACCATTGAAAAGAAATTAGGCAAGAAGTAGGTTGACATATGGATGGGTTGATGGAGGAAAAGAAGGAAGAGGTGCATACCTAGGGTTTAACATCGCCTCCAACCGAGGATAACACTTCCATTAGAGGTGCTAAGAAAAACAGACTATGTGCCTTAGTTCATTAATTCTGCTCCCTCTTGCTACCAATCACTCATGCTCTATTTACCAACTCTGTTACTTGTCTTATCTCAACTGAAACTCAAATATGCAGATACACCCCAAGTGCCTTTGTTGGGATATGGAGACTTTATTCAAGCTAAACTATTAAATCAAAATGGAAATGAAAATAGTTATTCTATAGGATGGACCACCTCTGGTCCATCAAGCAAAGTAATGCTTCAGGAAGAACCCATTAACTGGGCCTCCAAAGATCTCAGTATCATCCAAATTTTGCAATATAAATATATTATTATCCAAAACCTTGAACACTTTCAATGGACCGAACCAAATATTATCTAACTTACCATGCTTGTGTTTGTCCTCCCTACTAGCATCCCACCTCAAAACCAAGTCACCTGCTTGAAAATTTTCCTTTTTGGTTTTCCTTTCAAAGGATGCCTTGACCTTGCTCTGGTATGCCTCAATTTTCTCATTCAATGCTTCTCTCCTTTTATGCACTTCAATAATCTGAAAAATTCTTCTTTGGATGTCATTAGGTTCCTCTGCTTCCTCCTGTAAAAAATTTAAGATTGGTAGACCAAGTTGGGTTGGAAAAATAACATCCACCCCATAAAATAGTTGAAATGGGGAGGTCCCCAATGAATTCTTGGTATTGATCCTGTCAACCCACAATGCATACTTAAGCTTGGAGTCCCAAGATTTTTTATTTTCATCCAACAACTTCTTGATGATCCTGATGAGGGTCTTGTTTGATTACTCAGCCAACCCATTTCCATGTTGGTAATATGGTGTAGAGTGTGTAAGGATAATGTTGTAATTCCCAAAGAAGTCAATCATGGCCTTGGACTTGAATGCTTGGGCATTTTCTATTACTAAATTCATGGGGCACCCAAACCTAGCAAATATGTTTGTCTCCAAGAAATTCATGATCACCTTGTCAGTAGTATTCCTAGTGGGAATAACTTAAATCCACTTTGTGAAGTACTCACTGGAAGTAAGAATCCACTTATGTTGTCCACTAGAGGGTGGGTTTATCTCACCTATGAAATATAGGCCCTATTGTTGGAATGCACCACTAGCAGTAATGGGTTTTAGTGATAGTGAAAGAAATTTCTATTTTCTAGCAAAGTTTCGACATTCTTCACAGGCTCTGATCATGGAAAACACATCAGAAAAGATGGTGGGCTAGTAGTATTCGACCCTCGGAATATTGAGGGCTATACATTTCCAATGTTTTTGTCCTCCACAAGCTCCTCCATGCATATCTATTATGACATGTTTTGACTCATCTTCATCCAGATATTTCAACAAAATATCAGAAGGGTATTTCCAATATAAATTATGGTTTATGATATAGAACTTTACAGCCTTCAATTTAAGAGACCTATTTTTGGATTTCTCCAATTTTGGTGGACATTCTAGGTGCTACAAAAAATAAACAATATCTCTATACCAAGGTGAAAGAGATTATTGATCAATTACCTACATGGTTCCCTTCCCAACCTACATCATTGGATCATCTTATTGGTTAAAGGTATGGTGCAATTCCAATGCTTTGTTGCTTGAATCAGATAACAGTTTTGCAAGGCCCTATCCCTTAATCAACTTAGTGGGATTTATGTGTAGTTCATGTTTTAAAATTTTGACTATCCACTTGCCCCTCTTCCCTTCATTGTCTAGCTAGTCAAGAATTTCCTTCACACTACTGCTAGGAACATAAGCTATTATGATGGATTGCAGAACATGCACCTTGAAGGCCTTCAAGGCTTTGACTAATGCATAGGATTGCTTCTCCAATATGTCATATTTCAATTCAACATCCTCGAGTGATTTTCTAAAGAAGGAAATGGGTTTTTCATGCCCTTCTTCATTCTTTTTCAGCAATACAACAACAATATTCTCCTTAGAGGCAAAGGAGAAAATCAAGAATTATTTGGAATAGTATGGACTAACCAGAACAAGAGCTTCAATCAAATCYTGMTTAATCCTTTGGAAGGATGATCTGGCTTYCTGTGACCATTTGATGTCATCATCCTTCTTTAGCATGTTAGTAATAGGTCATATGATCTCAACAAAATTTTGCACAAAGCGCCTCAAAAAAAATATTTTTCCTATGAAAGACTAGATGGCCTTCTTATTCCTAGGGATGTCAATTTTATGAATGGGATCTACCCTTTCATGGTCTATATTTACCCCCCCTACTGATATAATGTGTCCTAGGAGATTTCCTTCTACCACAGCAAAATGGGACTTTTTGGGATTCAAAGAAATTCCATACCTTCTGCATTTTTGAAATTTTTTCTCCAGGTGTTGTAGATGTTCATCATCAAATTTTGAGAATATGGTGATCTCATCAAGGTATATAACCATGGACTTGTCCTTTTCACCCACAAATTCAATGTCCATGGCCCTCTAGAAAGTGGCCCCTGCATTCATCAGGCCAAAGGGAATTTTGTCATACATGAATGTGCCCCATGGGGTGGTGAAGGTTGTTTTTTCCTTGTCTTCTTCAAGCATTGTTATTTGGTTGTATCCAAAATATCCATCCAACATGGAAATTATGTGGGAACCTACTACCCTTTGCAAAATATGGTCCATCTTGGGAAAAGGATAATTTTCTTTCAGCAAACACCTGTTCAGGTTTCTAAAGTCCACACACAAGCGTATTTCTCCACTCTTTTCTTGACAAGCACCAAGTTGGCCACCCAATTTGAATATCTTAAGGGCACAATGATTTTGGCATCAAGCATTCATTTCAATTCTTTTTCAATAATATACATTAGCAGAAGATTAAATTGTCTAATTTTCTGCCTAAATGGCTTTGAGGCCACCTTCAAGGAAATCTTGTGTTGAATGATGTCAGTATCAAAGGCCTTCAAGTCCTCATAAGACCATACAAAAATATCAGAATTTTTTTTTATAAGGTTGGCATACATGCTTCTTTGCTCATCTGGAAGTGCTCTGGATATTTTGACTATTTCGGGATTTTCAGTTGTCCCAATATTGCATTCCATGACCTCCTTCTCCTGATTTTTCATGTCATCTTTCCTAGAGACATCATTGTTGTCAAACAAATTCTCCGGTGATACTAAGGTCCTTGCGATATGATTTTTCTTGAGATCTACAATGTTGTGTACAACCACCTTGTTCAGAAAAGGAGATGCTTGTTGATTTTATGTTTCATCTTCCTCGTTCTCTTGACCAATGGAGATGTTTGAGAATTCTTGAATGGTTTGCAGGAACCTCTTGAGCTCTAGGTCATCACTAAAAACCTATCAGTGCTTAATATTGTCTAGTATAGTTGTCTTGTGCCTGACCTCCACTTCATATTTGACATTTGTACCAATAGGAGGCCTAAAGGTACTAGCAGCTAGGGCTAAAGAATATGCCCTCTGATTAGCATCTCTAGGGATAAAGGAAATATTGAATGCTAGAAACAAATTGTCCAGTAAGTCCCATACCTCATTTTTGTACTATTTCATCCTTTGTTGTTTTGCTTGATGAATTTCCTTGACTCCATTGACAACTAGTTTAGAATCACCAAAGAATGTCAATTTTTCAATGGTCATGTCTTTAGCAGCTCTCTACCCTAGCACCAAGGCCTCATACTCTGCAATATTGTTAGTTGTTTCAAATTTTAGCTTGTATGAGAGTGTAACCACCTCCTTTGAAGGGAAAGTGAGAACTATACCAGCACCAGAACCCTCCTTTGAAGATGATCCATCAAAATACATCTTCCAGACTTCATTTCCTTGGTATGCCAGTGGCTGATTTATGCATTTGTTGACTAATATTTTTGGAACATCATCATTTATATGAAAAACAAATGACCCAATTTCATCCTCAACATCATAAATTGGATGATTACCTAGATTCTGATGATCACTAACAATATATACCAATCTGACTTCTCTGTATAACCTCCTGTGTTCTCCTTTGAAGATAGGGATGGTTGCATATGTAAGATTTATCTGCATGGATTCTCCTACTTTCTTGGCCCATGTACATGACAAAAGCATACCAAACTTGGGGGGTATGTCATCTACAAAAATATCCATAACTACACTTTTCATGGGAAACTGAGATAGAGAAACAACCATATCTTTAATTAATCCCAAGCACTTAACCTTCTTGGAATTGAAGGAGTAAAGGTACCGGTATGGCTTGGTGATATCTAGCCCTGGCTCTTCCATAACGACCTTAGGCATAAAATTATGAGAGGCCCCTGAGTCCATTAGGAAATTGTGTAGGATTTTATCATGAACATTTAAGGATATGTAAAAAGGTAGAGAAGCATCATACCCATCTTCAATGTGTGGGCCAGCAGTGATAGAAGGGTTCTCGTCCTGCAAGTTGATTACATCTGATAATATAGTAGAAACAGGTGGCTTCAAAACCTTCATAATAGAGTTCTTGAATGGCTCATTTTCCAGTAACTCTATCAAAGGCACGGGGATCTTAATCTTACTTAGCTCATGCTCTATGCTAAAAGAAATTGGTTGTTTGTCTTCTTCTTTTACCTCTGGGACATCAAGTTTAGATGGTTGTGGCTGATCAGTTTTGTTTGATGTATCTTTGTTTGGACCTTGCTTGGGAGGACGATATGATTTTTTATTCTGAACATGTGTATATTTTTTGGACCCCTTGGCCTAGGACTTAAATCATACTTCTTTTGGGGTTGACTTTGAAAGATTTAATCTTCCTTTACATCATCATCAAACTGATTTGACAACTGTGATATTTCATAGTCCTGTTGTGTTAGGTGAGTAGGATAAAGATCAGTTTCATTAAACAGTACAACAAAATCATCTACAACATCATTTTCCACATCCATCTCCTCAATTTCATTGTTCTGGAAAGGAGGTACAACTCTCTGATCTTCAGCATTTCTCCTCTCCCTTTGCATGAGTTGAGGAGTATTATTAGGCCTTCTAAATAGATTTGTGTTTTTATTTCCAACATTTTGATATGGTCTATTTGGATGCTTGGCTTCCCATTTCAGTTTAGCTATCTCTGAAGTTATGGATTTCAAGGTTTTGGTCACCTCATCTAGCTTTAGGTCAGATTCTATTGGGTTGAAAGGAGAAGGAAGCTCTTCCCTCTACTTATTTTTATCCCTATCTGATTTGTTATTCAATTTTTCTTATGCTAGGATGTTAGACTCAGCCTCAATAATTTCCTCTTGCATGGAAAAAAAATTGGTGGACATCCTCTCCCTCAACAGAAGATAAAATTCAGCATCAAAATCGTTTTCAAATATGATCTTGGTTGAGGCTTCAATTGGCTTAATCTCATCAGGAATATTTTTATACATCTTATTGAATCTCTTGGTGAAGTATGATACAGACTCGCCATTCTTCCTTATTAAATACCCAAACCCAATTATGTAATACATGTAGTCTCTCCTATCTCCCCATTGTTTTATAAAAGCCTCATCCAATTCCTTAATACCTGTGATCAAATCTGGACTTGGGCCACAAAACCACTTCCTTACCTCTCCATCCAAGCTTTGCACAAACAACCTCATCCATACATCTATATGTTCAATGTTAAAGTTGTCTGCAAAAATGCCACCATATGTTCTTCAACAGTCACCTCCCCCTCACCATTGTACCTTAGAAGATATTTCATGTAGTCACCTGTGGGAAATGAATTTAAGTTGTGAGGTAACACCAAAGGTGCATTCCTGGTTGTAATAATGGATTCCATCCTATTGACAACCATGTTTGGGACAACTGGACTCTGAGGCTAAGGAGGATTTGTGGGTGTGGCTGATGGAGGAGATGATGAGGTAGAAGTTGAGATAGGGGATGTCTAAGGGATAATCACAAGGGGATTCTAAAAAATGACAACCTTAGGCTGCTTCTTGTTGTGGACAGAGGAAGTTTTTTCAACTGTGACCTTGCCTTTAGATGGCCAGGGGTATCTCTGAGCAATGGTATTTTTCCTTAATTGTCTCTCTGAATTGGAGTTGGTTGTGTCACCATTAATATCAAGGTTCACTTTTGGAGTTTTAGTGTTCTTAGGATTTGATTTCCTAGAGCCTTTCTTGGGAGCCAGAATTCCTTAATGGATTTTCACTCAGTGGATTTGTCAGGTAAAATATGGAAGCCACCTTTGTGCCTAATCTTTTTTCACCATAAAAGATCATATATCATCATTTTCGTTCTCTCAGGGAAATATAATTCGTTACATTGTTCCCCAATAATAGCACCAAAAGATGTTGGTTCTAAGGTATGCACCTAACATATAAAGGGAAGATCTAGGACACCTCTATTTTTTTAATGATGGGTTTTGATGAACTAAGTTTGTTGGTTAGATGAGAGATAGGTTTTTAAGGGTAGAGACCTGGTTGGATTGTTCAACAATGTCACTATAAGGTGTCCCTTAGCTAGCGGCATGAATTTTGGTGAGCAGGTAAAGATATGAAGAATAGAACAAATGAAATACAAGCAAGAATTCAATGTGTTACTTGATGTATGAAAATTCAGACTTGAAATAATATTTCCATATCTAAAACATGTATCTTGACAAAAATCATCCAGACAAGGTTGAATTACAATAAACTATCTATTGCAAATAATAGTTGAAACCAGGTTGCATAGCAATAAATAGTTCATTGAAATAGTAGATGAAAGGAAAGGAAACTACACATTGCATAAATTTCCAAATTGCATCTAGATAAGATTAAGAACACACAAATATTTGAGAAGAAAAAAACGCAATCTATCGCCAAAATGTATATTCACCAGGTAGGAAACTTTACAGTCTTATCCTTCAGGTCCAGCCAAAATCTTGATGCTTGATCTCCAAAAATCTATGAACCCTATTTCATTCAAGAATCTATCTATTTATCTCTTTCCCAAGAGGGTTCAACCACCTTTCTAGGATCTAACTCAAAATTTCAACTTTACATTACAACTAGACCCTGTAAACAACTTGATTATCACTCCTTAATTACAATATGTAAACATTGCTTTGACTTGAGTGAATTCGGTTTGAGGTATCAGTCCATGAATTACCTCCAATTCGACCTTAATAAAAATGTGGTTCATATCAAAAAAGAAAATAATCATTTATTACACTTGGCAACAATATCTTTAACTAAAAAAAAAATTTATAAGTTCAACTATGATTCCTTAGATTATCTCTTTCAAGAACATGCATGTTTTTTTATGATTCTTTTGCAGCTTCTGGTACTTCTTTTGTAGCTTAGTATGCTACATTTCAAGATCTTGCTTATGCTATTGTAGACTTTGAATTTGTTGCTTCATAATTTTACCAGGTGGTTGTCATCTATACCTCTGTGAGCTTCGACCTTTGGTTTGACCAAGACCTGTACCTTACTTCTATCCTTTAGCCCTTATTATTCCTCTATGACATATTTTTTGAGGTCAATGGACAACTTATATTTTCTTGGCTTCATCTCATATTTGGGTGCTATCTCGATATTTTTTCATGTGTCTCCTTCACAGGTTCTTGCATTTTCAACATTTTTTATTTAATCACTAATTTGGTATCATGTGAAACCTGCTCAAGAACTAGCTATGTATCTAGGGTTATGCCATCAGAATCCTGCTCAAGGTCTGGGCCAAGGTCCATTACATTTTTTTCTAAATCCAAGTCTACAGGGTACTATATCTTTTCAACAACATACTTTATCCTTGAAGCTTCCACTTTATATTTTTTCCTTGCCTTATCCTTTGTCATCCTTTCCAATGTGTGGATAGCCATCTCCTCCATATTGGAAAATCCAGATATGTCCTCTTAAGTGTCCTCATCCTCAATTACTATGGGTTGTTGGTATTTTAAGGATGGATTAAAATTGCCTTGGAATTCAACCTTAATCAATTTGTGAGCCTGATTTTTTTGTTGGGTTTACTAAGCATTTCAGAGTCCTGGCTCCCTTTCCTCTTTTTACTATGCTTGGCTTCAGCAGATTCCTTAATCAAGATTTCTATAGGCACAAATTCTGCAGCAACTATCTCGGGATTGTGTTGTTTAGTTTTATTTTGCCTCCTTTTTTTCCTCATAGGATTTTTATATTGTTGCATGGTAGTGGTCACAAAATCATCTTCAAAATGGTTAGGTGACAGTGGACCTTGTCGGGTAACATGTTCCTATTGTTGTCTGATACAAACCTTGTTTCTCTCCTTCTCTACTTGTTTTGTAGTATATGATATTAACTTCCTTCGAGGGATCTCCTCTTTTGTACGAGTAATTTATTTGTCCCTTTTAGATCAGGTTCCCCCCTTTTTAGGTGTAGTTTTCTTATTTCTTGGTTGTTGGGTAGATTTTGATGAGCACCCGCGTTCAGGAGAAACCCTGATTTCTTTATTACTCTCGTCCCTTTTCTCTTATGATTGTCAATCAACTTTGTGTTCCTCTTGTTGCTAATCGGTTTCTTGCCCTTCTTCCTATAACCCTACAGACTGTAGAAAATATTCTCAAGGCATTTATATTTCATATAAAGAAAAGAGGACCAAGATTTTTATAATACCCTGATGATATAAAATTATGTGAGAAGATTCAAGGTGACTCTAGACCCTTCTAGACATTTTCGTTAAACTTTTAAGAAAATAAAAAGGGAGGTTTAATTCCTTGTCACCACTTAAGTTCATAAGGAAATGAAGGTGATAACAGTCCACAATCGAGAAATTACCTTCACTTGCAATATACCTTTATACTGCAGTGAAGATTCCCTGTCATTCTTCTTTAATCCACATAATCGAGATACCCTGACTCTAATTAGGGTTTCGATGTTCTGCCACCAGGAATTTGTTGCAGACCTCAGTTGGAAATTTCCCCTTTTTGAACCATCTCTCCCCACTGACCAGGAGAGCGCAGGCCGCTCCAATAAAATTATTTGTAATATGAATAGTGGTTTCCACGAGTTGGGTCTGAAACCCATCACAATTCTATGCAAAGGTTAGGGCCACTTCAGTGTGATGCCCATCGAAAGTGCAGATGAAATCAAACCATTCTTCTCTAATGAAAATGTCCCTTATTTCTAGAATGGCTTTGAACGGTTTGAGCTAGTGTGGCTCTGTTCTGTTCAATTGCTAACATTCTCAGGGAGAAACCATTTCGTTCTAACTTCTTCTACTGGAAATGTTGGTTGAATATATGTGTTAATTTGGTTTCATTTACCACCTGTAGCAATAATTACACAATATCCCGTGATGATAACAATTCAAGATGCAAACCTACATGAACCTTAGCATGAATTCTTTAATGATGGTTAAATTGGTGGTAACCCACGTGATCTCAAGTGCTTAGGGACATGCACATGCATGCAAGGTGCCAACACAACTTGATTTAAAAAAAAATTGAACATTAAAACCAACAAAACAATGTCTCTTTTGTTGTTTGCAAGAATAGGCACATTCTTGCAATTAGTGTTCTTTTGCATCAAAGGCCTAGGTTAACCTGCTAGCAACCCACTAATGACATAATCGTGGTGATGTGTGTTAGTCAATTCAAACCATAACATGTATTAATCTTGTAAAGAGAAAGAAAATGATGAAAAACAAAAGGAAGACGAGAATAAATCAAAATGACTCAACACACCATTGAAAAGAAACTAGGCAAGAATTAGGTTGACACATAGATGGGTTGATGGAGGAAAAGAAGGAAGAGGTGAAGACATAGGGCTTAACAATTCCAATTCTTATTTTTACAAATATTTTCATATTTATATAGAGTTCTATAACATAATTCTCTTAATGCTCTCATGACAATGTTTAAAATACTTTTCCCACGTGGTATGCATTTTTGTATTGAAAACGTACTTTTAATGTGATTTCAATTGTTGTTGTTTCATCCATGAACTGTAGCAATGCGTTTTGCACAATATACATATGGGCAGGCACATTGGTAATGACATGTTATGTCTTATCTGGTCAAGGGTTGCAAACTGTGGAAATTTTCCATTTTGAAGTGATCTTTTGCAAGCAACACATATTTTTTTATTGGAAAATGTTATGTCAATTACTATCAAGCTCAAATATTCTTTCTCCAAATATTGGGTGAGAGAATTAATTTTCTTTGAAAACTGCAATTCTTTGCAAATCACACATTTGTTTCTAGGTGTGTCTTGAATTTGTTTCATGTAATTTGCTTTGCAATTTTTTTTTAAATGGACATGCTCATGTTATTGTGTAGTGTCCATTTAATATAAGATATGATATTTTTGACCTTTTATTTGGTAATGTTGTTGCATCAACAAAGTATGCACGATTTACATGTTCATGTTTCTCTATTCCATGTTCACTGGGCAATATGTCATTGCAGATTCTTTTTGCACTTTTTTCAATTTACAACAATTGAGGTTATGCTTTTTAATTGGGCTTGTTCTTTTATTGATGACAATGCACCTCAAAGTTGTCATCACTATTTTTCAACAATGTTGTTTGTCGACAATGCACATGATGTACATGCTGATGTTTTTCCAGTACATGTTCAATAAGTAATATGTCATTGCTCTTACTTTCTACACTTACCATTTCCTTAATTGTATGATAATTGATCC
>JASDQU010735788.1:57081-73290 GCA_032191745.1 Picea mariana | reverse complement strand
AGAAATAGTTTTTGCATTGTAAATGAAATTATATCATAATATAAGTTTTTGCATTGTAAATGAAATTATATCATAATATAATCTCGAGATACTTTTCTATTGGAAAAAGTAGGCTTCCTAAATTATTTTGGTTGAAAACAGAGCATGTGTGTCTAAAGTAGGCTTACAAAATGCATGCAAGGTTTTCTTAGGTAGTCCAATTTTGAAAATCAAAAAGCGTATTTGTGTATCCGGTACCCTACGTTATCAAATTTCTTTAATCTATCCTCATTTTCTTGTAATTAAACTATCAAAAGTGCTAATTAATAAAAATTTCTTCATTTTAGCCAAATTTGTTTATTCGCACAAAATGGTAGGAGTGAGACCTTTTCCTCCGGGCTCTCTTAAATTGTTGAACCGTGGCCTCCATGAAAACCCATGTACCCGAAGACTAGACATTTGTCCATATATAATTTATGAGGCACCAT
This sequence comes from Picea mariana, assembly GCA_032191745.1. Taxonomy (NCBI): domain Eukaryota; kingdom Viridiplantae; phylum Streptophyta; class Pinopsida; order Pinales; family Pinaceae; genus Picea; species Picea mariana. The sequence continues at coordinate 72,823 of JASDQU010735788.1, read as the reverse complement.
TGGGAAGTGTATGACTTAATATGCACTTTAATATGTTTATAAGTCCAAGTTGGAATTGGACATGCCTAGACAAACCACAATGCCTAGGCGCTACCATATAACTGTGCATACCTTCCATATGATTTGTTTTTTGCCATGTGGCTATTCAATGTGCCAAGCTTTGTATATTTTGCATACTTGAATGTCAACTAATATCTCAATCCCATTCTTCTAGATTTAGAGGACTTAAGTGATTCTTTCCATCAATCAATTCCATGGGTCATAAAAGTTGCATCATGTATGTTGGTTTATTGTCATCTGTTACATCCCCACAACGTGTTTTACGATCGTGTATCTCTTGAGAGTGTGTAACACCATGACGTTTCTCTTTTGGTTGTTTGGAAACATCATGATTACTTTGTTTGGAATATGCCTCTTCACCTAAAGTATACTCATACTCTAGTGCAATTCTTGTATACTTAGACATTGTAATTGCTTTAATACTTAGTCATTTTAAGCATACATTCATGAATATGAGACGCCAAGAGAACAACAACTGAACAAACGAAATACAAACATAGATATAGTGTGGGAGGCACAAACTGTGTCTGACACCTGGCTAAGTCTTTGTTATAGAAGAATAGTTACAACATGAGCACTATCGGCTTGGTTTACAAGTTTGGCAGTGTCATACAACTCGCCTCACCTCACCAAGATACTCATGAACAGATATGTCACCACAAGACTCTCTGTCGCAACTGTCTCCGCTTCCACCTACTGTAATACCCATGTTTCCCCTAGTTTGTAAATAGAACTATAACTGGCCAAGAGACTATGGCAGACTAAATGTGTGTGAATGTTTGATTTGATGAACCTTTGTATAAAAGGGTTAATGTATGAATTTACTGTTATTAATAGAAATGGGATATGTGTTGCACAACTGCTGAAAGGGGGGAGTTTGCCAAGATAGACCATGGATTCTATGAGAGAGATGGTGAGGGGAAACCAAGAATGGTTGAGATGACGCTCACCAGACTAGTACCTACTGGGTGTAATTGGTAAACAATCCTCTAACCCAGAAATGAATTACCAGTCAGGTTGGTAGTTGGAAGGCCATCCTCAAGAGTTAATGAGGAGATGTGGCAAGGTACCCATCTGTAAGGCTTCTAGGCCTGACCATGAATTTGGATTCGGACCCATGCAACCTTGTTGAGGAAGGAAAGAAAGGAGGTAGTTCGGGGGAACATAGACAGATCTACAAGAAGCAGAGTGGAGAAAACAATCTCGAGAGAAGAGAAGTGAGCATGCTTTGATTCTAGAGTTCAGAGAAAAGATGAGAAGCAAGCTTGTTTTGACTGTAAGAAGCCTTAGGCAGGATCTCGCTACAAGTTAATAAACGAGGCCGACAAGTGACTGAGCAAGTGCTCACATAGACCTTCTTGCTTGGTGTAGAGGAATTTGGTTGCCAATTTTATGTGGGAGGAGGATAGTAACCTCCGTCCCTAACTGTCGTGGAGAAAGGAGAAAGAATATCTCTCAGAGCATCATGGTCTAGCTCGAGGGTGGCTAGTGGTAAATCCATTAGGAGTGGCTATGCCTATGGTTGGGAGGAAACAGACACCCCTTTCAGCAGTCGCTTCACATTCTCCATTTATGATAAGTATTATCATACTTTGTGTATATATATTGGATGCGATCATGGAATGTTTTTGTTTATGGTTAAGTCTCTCAGTATTTGAACAATTATTAGAAATGTTCATTTGCTTCTATAAATTGTTGTATCTATATGGTTTTTTATTTATCTCAGTTTAGCTGCTAGAGAGTCATGGGATGTGAATCCGTAGGAGATTTGGGGTAGGAGTAAATAAAATGTCCAAGTCATGTTGATCCTTTGAGTTTTCCTTAGCAGGAATGTCAAGTTCAACCATGTCGGAGAAGGGTGTTTCCTTCATACTATCCATCCATCTAACTGAGGGCTCATGCTCACGTCCTTAACCCATTTGCTACTAAAAGGATTAAAGCTTAGCCCAAAAGAATTTCCAAAGGATCCATATGACCAGGGTCTAGGAACCCTGCACTAGTCCGAAAGGAGCTAGCTCTTTTGGCTTAGGAACTTCGGAACTTATGACTCCACAACCCTCGAAAGTAGTCAAAGTTCAAAGTCGCGAATGGATGAGGTTCATCGAATTGGGGATCCAGGGCTGATCTCTCTAATCCGGATTTTATGAGCAAAAAAAAATGACTATAGATTATTAATAGGTTCTTAACAAAAAATAACAGAGATACAATAAAACTGGTTTTCTATTCAATAAGGAAATAAGCTGAAACTGTAAAATGCAACGGAAACAAGCTTGTGGGAATGGTGGCGGCTTATCTCTGAGAAGAGATGTGACAGTTGCACTCATTCGTAAGAAGATGATTACAATGAGGCTCTGAAAGCTTTTTTACAATAAACAGGAATGCCAAAAACCCTAGACATCCAAAAACCTAACCCTAGGAGATGAAGCGCCAAAAGTCATGTGGGCCCCGTTTGGGTAAGTTAGTACATCAACTTCCCGGGGTTGTAACTTTTGCATACGATATCTATTTTAGGAGTATGATAGCCCATTGGAAAGGTATCGTAGAGGAGATTAATTTTGGGGGCTCCATTATTCATTTTTATATCATTGAGAATATTGATCCCAAAAAACCTTCATTTAGGCCCTCAAAATGGCCCCGAAAGTTAAAACTGCTAAAAACAGTAAATTGTCAAAATTGTCAGAAAATTGTTTTGAGCTAGTTGGAAGAGGTGGGTGGCCACCGATATACACCTGGATAAATCCTCCCTCCTTAGGAAGCAATGGTCTCCACTGCGTTGAGTTCCCCATCAGATGAGGAAATTTCTGTTGAATTTGGCCCCGGATGAGCCACTTGCCTTGGTGCAGGAGTTGCCCTGCTTTGATGACTTGATAAAGATGGATCCTTTGCTATCGATTTCCCTTGATCTGTGTGTCCACAATCTAATCGTTGGATGCTTTTTGTAAGAATTCGGGGTTGAGCTCTGTTGGTGTCAGCTGCTCTACTACATTTGAGGTGTCCAATAATGGTGGGAAATAATGGCGAAAGAGATTCACGTTGAACATTGGGTGCAGGCCAAGGAAAGGAGGAATGTTGAGCTCAAAAGAATTATCCCCCATAGCCTTGGTGATGGTTTATGACCCATAATGGAGTGGGTGAAGTTTCCGATGGGGTCTTATAAGGTGTTCTTTCTGCAAGTGCAACCAAAATTTTTTGCCCACCTGAAACTTATGTGGCACCCGATGTTGATCATGGCGCGGCTTGTACTTGTAATTGGACTTCTGTAGGATATCCCGAGCTTGTTGGTGGATGTGCTGGATCCGCTCAATGAACTGGGTGGCTTTTTCAGCTTCAGTTGGAGCAGGATATGAGTCGGTCGAGGTGACCGTAAGGGGAAATGCAACATCTATGGGACCCAATGGTTGGAATCCCAACCCCACCTGAAAGGGGTTGTGGCTGGTTGAGCTATGTAGGGCTCGGTTGTAGCTATGTTGGACATAGGGAAGGCTCTCATCCCATGTGCGAGGGTGCTTTGAATTATACATGCAAAAGATATGCACAATCATTCGATTGACGACCTCGGTTTGGCCATCTATCTGGGGATGGAAGGCCATGGGTTTGGTGAGCTTGGTGTCTAGTGGTGACCAGAGGCTCGACCAGAATGTGCTGAGAAATCGATTGTCCTGATCTGAGACAATGGTTTGTGGGATTCCAAAATGTACCCAGACTCATTCAAAGAAGAGCTTGGCAATGGCCTCTACTATGATGTTCTTCTTGCTGGCAACCAGAATCACCATCTTAGAAAAGCGATCAACAACCACAAAACCACAGTCATTTCCCCACTTGGTGGACGGGAGGCCCGACATTTAGTCCATTGAGATGGACTCCCATGGCCTATCAGGAATAGGAAGAGGGGTGTACAAACCATGTTTCTTAGTGGTCGGTTTGGCAATAGCGCAGGCAATGTAAGACCTGATATACTTGTTGACCTCTTCTCGAAGTTTCGGCCAGTAGAAATGTTTCTGTAGCATCGCCACTGTCTTTTCGACGCCAAAGTGTCCTGCCACCCAAATGTAGTGGGATTCCCAGATCAGCTTCGCTCACTTGCTTGATGGAACATAGATATGGCCCAGACGACACAACAACCCATCCTGGAGGTGGAAATTATCGACAACTGCGCTTGCACCCAACATTTGGTAAGTGGTGGCGAAGTCCGGGTCTGTCTCATAGAGTTGGGGCCATCCAGAGGTCTCATGGCTGTAGGAGTCTAGCACTGTGGTGAGTGTCCCAACTGGCGGTCTACTGAGGCAATCAACGACGTGATTGGTGCTTCATGTTTTATACTTGATGTTGAGGTGGAATTGATGCAAGTATGTGGACCACTTTTGATGGCGATCATTCTGCAATTTTCCTTGTGTCTGCATGAATTGCAGTGGCTTATGATCAATGTGGATGATTGTCTCCTTCCCAAGAATGTAATGTCTCCACTGGCGGCAGGCTTGCATAATGGATTACATTTCTTTGTCGTAAGTAGGGTACTTATGGACAACATCTGATAGTGTCTCACAATGATAGGCCACGGGGTGGCCGTGCTGAGTTAGAACGACGCCCACCACATAGTCTGAAGCATCTGTCTCGATCTCAAAGGGTTGTTGCAGGTCTGGTAGTGAAATTATTGGGGCTAAGCACAAGCGTTGCTTCAAATCGTCGAACTCTTGTTGTTGGGACCGGCCCCATGCAAATTTAGCCTTACCACTACCGTTGGTTATTTGTCTAAGGGCCCATGCAATATGGGAGAATCCCAACATGAACCTGTGGTAGAAATTGGCAAGGCCCAAGAAGCTCCAAAGCTCAGTGAGTTTTTTTGGGGCTGGCCAGTCATGGATGACTTGGATCTTGGTTGGATCCACATGTACTCCATGCTAATCAATTATGTAGCCCAGGTAATGGACCATGTCCATGCTGAAGAATCATTTTTCCAAGTTGGCATATAGCTTGTGTTGTCGTAGGGTGCGCAAAACCTACTGAATATGTTGCAAGTGTTCGACCCAAGTTGATTAGGATTTTATGAGCAGAACGAAATGAATACAGATTATTAAAATATTCTTAACATAGAATAACAGAGATACAATAAAACTGGTTTTCTATTCAATAAGGAAATAAGCTGAAACTGTAAAATGCAGTGGAAAACAAGCTTGCTGGAATGGTGGCGGCTTATCTCTGAGAAGAGATGTGACAGTTGTGCTCATTCACAAGAAGATCATTACAATGAGGCTCTGAAGGCCTTTTTACAATAAACAGGAATTTCAAAAACCCTAGAAATCCCAAAACCTAACCCTAGGAGATGAAGCGCCAAAAGTCATGTGGGCCCCGTTTGGGTAAGTTAGTCGGTCAACTTCCCGAGGTCGTAACTTTTGCATACGATATTCATTTTAGGCGCACGATAGCCCGTTGGAAAGGTCTATCCGAGGACTACACATTTTGGTCTAATTTAATAAAAGGCATTTTCAACTGTGCCGATCTCTAAAAATGTTGTTTAGGGCCTCAAAACGGCCCGCAAGTTAGGGACCTGAAAACTAGGAAAAAAACTGCCAAACTGGAAAACTGCCAAAATGAACCAGTTGGAATAGGTGGGAGGCCACCGACATCCATATGGATCAAAAGTCTTGCTATAAATGAGAATCTCATCCAGATACATCACTACAAAAGTATTGGTGAATGGTCACAAGATATCGTCCATCATCCTCATGAAAGTGGTTGGAGCATTTGCCAAACCAAAGGGAATGACCAACCATTCAAAAAGGCCTTCATTTGACTGGAAGGTAGTTTTCCATACATCTGTTTGTTCTATCAGGACCTGGTGGTAGACAGACTTTAGATCAATCTTACTGAAGCATTTGGCCCCTGTGAGTTGATCAAGGAGGTCGTCGATTCGAGGAATCGGGTACCAGTTTTTGACTGTGATTTTATTTAGAGCTCGATAATCAATGCAGAGTCGTCGGGTTCCATCTTTCTTTTGTACCAGTACGATTGGGCTCCCACAAGGTGATGAGTTGGGATGGATGTGCCTCTTGTGGAGCAGTTCCTGGATTTGTAGCTTGATCTCCTCACTCTCTAACAGAGAGCGGAAATAGAATGGCCCATTGGGCAATGGTGCACCAGGGATCAGATCGATGGGGTGCTTGACCTGGTAGTGCAGAGGTACCCCGGTAGGTGAGGAGAAGATATCTGAGTATTCTTCCAGGACCTTATCTACTTTCTTCTGTTGTGTGGAGAAGTGGCCGTAGAGACCCTAGATTTGGTTGTGATCTTTCGCTTATTCTAAGAGCGAATCACAAAGAAGACAAACTTCCCTGCCTGAGGGATGACCTTCTTTCATTTCTTAGCAGATATCAAGGAAATAACACTAGGTGGGACTGCCTCGGGTATCCTGTACAATTTCTTGTTCAAAATAATAATAACACTACAAGGCCTAGACACATATACAACATGATGTTTCCATAAATAAGGTTCGCCCAAAAGAACATCACAAAATTCGAGAGGAGCAACATCACACAATACCTCATCTTTGAAGGGCTTGATGTCATATGACAGTCGACATTGTTGTATGATGCGGAGATTGCTTCCTTGGCGGAGCCATCCAATGGTGTAGGGTTTTGGGTGCGGTGTTGTTGACAGGGCCAGCCGCTTGACGACCTCTACTGATATGAGGTTCTTTTGGCTACCACTATCCACGATGAAGTGTAGTGGGGTGCCTTTTACCCACATCTGTGAATGGAAGAGGCGTTCTCCTTCTTCTGGCTCATCTGGTTCACCAAGCTGGAGCTTTGTGGTAGAAATGGTGGCACTGGGTTCCGCATCAATGATCCTTATTTCCCTTTCTAGTTATGGCTTAGAGTCTCAACCCACATCTGAGTCAGAGGCTTTCACTTCGGCCACCAGCGACTGCTTTGAGAGGCAATCAACAGTGTTATGCCAAGGGCTCTTATGGAAGTCGCACCACTTCTCGCTATCTTTATTTGTCTTTCTGGTGTCCTTCTTTGCTTGCGTCTTGGATTGGTTGTCCTGATACTGTCCATGTTTTCTCTGTCCTTTGTTCTGTGGGTTGGGGCCTCCCTTTCTTGGATTTTGTGAGGGGTTCCCAGGCCCAAATTGCCGCATCTTTTGTTTGAGCTTTTGCTCAATTTTGACGGCATATCGGTAGGCCGCGCTGAAGGATGAGATGTCCAAAAATTCCATTTTGGTCTGGATGTATCTATGCAGAGTGTCACGATACTTGAGCACCAGATGTCTCTCTGAATTTTTGATACCCAGCTTGGTGCGCAAGGTATGAAAGATATTCGTGAAATCTAGCATTGCTTGGTCTCTTTCTTGCCGTAGTGTGGTCCATTTGGTATACAAGTCATCATAACTTCCGACAGGGTAGTATTGTTCCTTAATAGAGTCCATGAAGGAATCCCAGGTGGTCATGGATCTAAATAATGAGGGTTCCTCTGTTTCCTTTTGCTCACAGAAAGTTTCCCACCAATATTTGACATGGGGAACGACTTTGAGGAGTGAAAAAGTAATATTTTCTCTATTCGAAAAGTTATGGACAAAAAAATACCCTTCTAGTAGATTCAACCGGTTGTCTACAACATTTGCGTCTATCTGACCTTCAAATATAGGAATATCAAAGTTTATTTGTACCTTGAAGGGGGTGGTACCTCCGCTCGAAGAAGATGTGTCGCCTGTTGGGAGTCGTCGAAGGATTTGTGGGAAACTATCCATCATCTCATTCCTTTGTTGCGTGAGGGCTTCCTCAATCAACAGTTTGAAAGGATCTCTTGTCCCATCATCTTTATTTTCTCCTTCCATGAGAGGTCGCTTAGGTGTGTGAGAGCTTTTTTCCTCAAGAGAAACAAGCTCGAGACCCAACTCTTTGTACTCTGACCTCGTTGGGGACATGCATTAAGACGACAAGGAGCAGACCGCTCTGATACCACTGATCCGGATTTTATGAGAAAAACAAAATGAATATAGATTATTAATAGGTTCTTAACACAAAATAACAAAGATACAATAAAACTAGTTTTCTATTCAATAAGGAAATAAGTTGAAACTGTAAAATGCAGTGGAAACAAGCTCGTTGGAATGGTGGCGGCTTATCTCTGAGAAGAGATGTGACGGTTGCGCTCATTCGCAAGAAGATGATTACAATGAGGCTCTGAAGGCCTTTTTACAATAAACAGGAATTCCAAAATCCCTAGACATCCAAAATCCTAACCCTAGGAGATGAAGCGCCAAAAGTCACGTGGGCCCCATTTGGGTAAGTTAGTACACCAACTTCCTGGGGTCATAACTTTTGCATACGATATCCATTTTAGGCGTATGATAGCCCGTTTGAAAGGCATCGTCAAGGAGATTCATTTTAGGGGATGCATTATACATTTGGATATCATTGAGAAGCTCGATCCAGAAAAACCTTCATTTAGGCCCTCAAAATGGTCCCGGAAGTTAAAACTGCTAAAAATAGTAAATTGCCAAAATTGTCAGAAAACTATTTTGAGCGACTTGGAAGAGGTGGGTGGCCACTGATATCCACCTAGATCACTCTCTCATTTTTTATATCGGACTTATTAATGGTAACGTTAAGCACTTCGACGAAGTTCCACTTCAAGAGAATATGAGTGGTCTAGCGCCGAAACTCCTGAATGTCGGAGTCACGAAGTAATATGGACAATTGATAGTAGAGGGACGTGTGTCCACAGATCAACAACTATCCAGAAGTTTAGGTATTCAATGGTATAGGGACACGTGAATTTCCCTGGAGCTGTGCAAGTTAGAGTAAATCATGTCTGTGAATGATGGGTACACGTGGCGATATATCGAGCGTGGTTCGAAGAGGAAGTTGGAAGATGCATGTCAAACTCTCGAATGCCTAACTTTAGAAGTGATGTGGACCATCAATCCTTGGATCCTTAGGGATCCCTCTTATTCGTCAATATAAGTAACTCCCCCTCGAATTCCCAACCAACTAGGAACGCATCGTGGAGCGACACGTGGCCCCTACTTGTCCCTTGTCAAATGTTGTTCGTTGAATTATAGTTGTTGGATGAAAAGGTACGTGGCAAGAGATCCTATAGTCTAGAGATGTAGTACTCTGGAGGAACTTGGCCAAGAGTATTCAAGGTGTGAAAACTCCTGAAGTCATGAACGACAAAGTAATCTGGACCGTTTATAGGTAGAGGACACGTGGTGCTAGATCCAAGAATCTGGAGACTTGGCTCTTCAAGGAATTTGTGATGTGAGGAGTTGTTTTTAAGGGTAGAGACCTGGTTGGATTGTTCAACAATGTCACTATAAGGTGTCCATTAGCTAGCGGCATGAATTTTGGTGAGCAAGTAAATATATGAAGAATAGAAAAAATGAAATACAAGCAAGAATTCAATGTGTTACTTGATGTATGAAAATTCAAACTTGAAATAATATTCCATATCTAAAACATGTATCTTGACAAAAATCATCCAAACAAGGTTGAATTACAATAAACTATCTATTGCAAATAATAGTTGAAACCAGGTTACATAGCAATAAATAGTTCATTGAAATAGTAGATGAAAGGAAAGGAAACTACACATTGCATAAATTTCCAACTTGCATCTAGATAAGATTAAGAACACACAAATATTTGAGAAGAAAAAAGCGCAATCTGTCGCCAAAATTTATATTCAGCAGGTAGGAAACTTTATAGTCTTATCCTTCAGGTCCAACCAAAATCTTGATGCTTGATCTCCAAAAATCTATGAACCCTATTTCATTCAAGAATCTATCTATTTATCTCTTTCCCAAGAGGGTTCGACCACCTTTCTAGGATCTAACTCAAAATTTCAACTTTACATTACAACTAGACCCTATAAACAACTTGACTATCACTCCTTAATTACAATATGTAAATATTGATTTGACTTGAGTGAATTCAGTTTGAGGTATCAGTCCATGAATTACCTCCAATTCGACCTTAATAAAAATGTGGTTCATATCAAAAAATAAAATAATCATTTATTACACTTGGCAACAATATCTTTAACTAAAAAAAAAAAATTATAAGTGCAACTATGACTCCTCAGATTATCTCTTTCAAGAACATGCATGTTTTTTTATGATTCTTTTGCAGCTTCTGGTACTTCTTTTGTAGCTTAGTATGCTACATTTCAAGATCTTGCTTATGCTATTGTAGACTCTGAATTTGTTGCTTCATAATTTTACCAAGTGGTTGTCATCTATACCTCTGTGAGCTTCGGCCTTTGGTTTGACCAAGACCTGTACCTTACTTCTATCCTTTAGCCCGTATTATTCCTCTATGACATATTTTTTGAGGTCAATGGACAACTTAGATTTTCTTGGACTCATCTCATATTTGGGTGCTATCTCGATATTTTTTCATGTGTCTCCCTCACAGGTTCCTGCATTTTCAACATTTTTTATTTAATCACTGATTTGGTATCATGTGAAACCTGCTCAGGAACTAGCTATGTATCTAGGGTTATGCCATCAGAATCCTGCTCAGGGTCTGGGCCAAGGTCCATTACATTTTTTTCTAAATCCAAGTCTACGGGGTACTATGTCTTTACAACAACATACTTTATCCTTGAAGTTTACCCTTTATATTTTTTCCTTGCCTTATCCTTTGTCATCCTTTCCAATGTGTGGATAGCCATCTCCTCCATATTGGAAAATCCAGATATGTCCTCTTAAGTGTCCTCATCCTCAATTACTATGGTTGTTGGTATTTTAAGGATGGATTAAAATTGCCTTGGAATTCAACCTCAATCGATTTGTGAGCCTGATTTTTTTGTTGGGTTTACTAAGCATTTCAAAGTCCTGGCTCCCTTTCCTCTTTTTACTATGCTTGGCTTCAGGGGATTCCTTAATCAAGATTTCTATAGGCACAAATTCTACAACAACTATCTCGGGACTGTGTTGTTTAGTTTTCTTTTGCCTCCTTTTATTCATCCTAGGAGTTTTATATTGCTGCATGGTAGTGGTCACAAAATCATCTTCAAAATGCTCAGGTGACAGTGGACCTTGTCGGGTAACATGTTCCTATTGTTGTATGATACAAACCTTGTTTCTCTCCTTCTCTACTTGTTTTGTAGTATATGATATTAACTTCCTTCAAGGGATCTCCTCTTTTGTTCGAGTAATTTATTTGTCCCTTTTAGATCAAGTTCCCCCCTTTTTAGGTGTAGTTTTCTTATTTCTTGTTTGTTGGGTAGATTTTGATGAGCACCCGCGTTCAGGAGAAACCCTGATTTCTTTATTACTCTCGTCCCTTTTCTCTTCTGATTGTCAATCAACTTTGTGTTCCTCTTGTTGCTAATCAGTTTCTTGTCCTTCTTCCTATAACCCTACAGACTGTAGAAAATATTCTCAAGGAATTTATATTTCATATAAAGAAAAGAGGACCAAGATTTTTATAATACCCTGATGATATCAAATTATGTGAGCAGATTCAAGGTGACTTTGGACCCTTCTAGAAATTTTCGTTAAACTTTTAAGAAAATAAAAAGGGAGGTTTAATTCCTTGTCACCACTTAAGTTCATAAGGAAATGAAGGTGATAACAGTGCACAATCGAGAAATTACCTTCACTTGTAATATACCTTTATACTGCAGTGAGGATTCCCTGTCATTCTTCTTTAATCCACAGAATCGAGATACCTTGACTCTAATCAGGGTTTCGATGTTTTGCCACCAGGAATTTGTTGCAGACCTTAGTTGGAAATTTCCCCTTTTTGAACCATCTCTCCCCACTGACTGGGAGAGCACAGGCCACTCCAATAAAATTATTTGTAATATGAATAGTGGTTTCCACGAGTTGGGTCTGAAACCCATCAAAATTTTGTGCAAAGATCAGGGCCACTCCAATGTGATGCCCGTCGAAAGTGCAGATGAAATCAAACCATTCTTCTCTAATGAAAATGTTCCTTATTTCTAGAATGGCTTTGAACAGTTTGAGCTAGTGTGGCTCTGTTCTGTTCAATTGCTAACATTCTCAGGGAGAAACCATTTCGTTCTAAATTCTTCTACTAGAAATGTTGGTTGAATATATGTGTTAATTTGGTTTCATTTACCACCTGTAGCAATAATTACACATGATCCCGTGATGATAACAATTCAAGATGCAAACCTACATGAACCTTAGCATGAATTCTTTAATGATGGTTAAGTTGGTGGTAACCCACGTGACCTCAAGTGCTTAGGGACATGCACATGCATGCAAGGTGCCAACACAACTTGATTTTTAAAAAAATTGAACATTAAAACCAACAAAACAATGTCTCTTTTGTTGTTTGCAAGAATAGGCACATTCTTGCAATTAGTGTTCTTTTGCATCAAAGGCCTAGGTTAGCCTGCTAGCAACCCACTAATGACATAATCGTGGTGATGTGTGTTACTAAATTCAAACCATAACATGTATTAATCTTGTAAAGAGAAAGAAAATGATGAAAAACTAAAGGAAGACGAGAACAAATCAAAATGACTCAACACACCATTGAAAAGAAACTAGGCAAGAATTAGGTTGACACATGGATGGGTTGATGGAGGAAAACAAGGAAGAGGTGAAGACATAGGGCTTAACAATTCCAATTCTTATTTATAAAAATATTTTCATCTTTATATAGAGTTCTATAACATAATTCTCTTAATGCTCTCATGACAATGTTTAAAATACTTTTCCCATGTGGTATGCATTTTTGTATTGAAAACGTACTTTTAATGTGATTTCAATTGTTGTTGTTTCATCCATGAACTGTAGCAATTCGTTTTGCACAATATACATATGGACAGGCACATTGGTAATGACATGTTATGTCTTATTTGGTCAAGGGTTGCAAACTGTGGAAATTTTCCATTTTGAAGTGATCTTTTGCAAGCAACACATATTTTTTTATTGGAAAATGTTATGTCAATTACTATCAAGCTCAAATATTCTTTCTCCAAATATTGGGTGAGAGAATTAATTTTCTTTGAAAACTGCAATTCTTCGCAAATCACACATTTGTTTCTAGGTGTCTCTTGAATTTATTTCATGTAATTTGCTTTGCAATTTTTTTTTAAATGGACATGCTCATGTTATTGTGTAGTGTCCATTTAATATAAGATATGATATTTTTGACATTTTATCTGGTAACGTTGTTGCATCAACAAAGTATGCATGATTTACATGTTCATGTTTCTCTATTCCATGTTCACTGGGCAATATGTCATTGCAGATTCTTTTTGCATGTAGTACTTTTTTCAATTTTCAACAATTGAGGTTATGCTTTTTAATTGGGCTTGTTCTTTTATTGATGACAATGCATCTCAAAGTTGTCATCACTATTTTTCAACAATGTTGTTTGTCGACAATGCACATGATGTACATGCTGATGTTTTTCCAGTACATGTTCAATAAGTAATATGTCATTGCTCTTACTTTCTACACTTACCATTTCCTTAATTGTATGATAATCGATCCTACATTTTTTATTTGGACTCATTGGTGATTGATTGCAATGTACAATGCATCTTTGGTCATATGTTTCTTTCGGTGCATTGTGAATGTGAAATGTATTTGTTTCGAATGATATCACATCAAATGTTTTATTATAGTTCAAATCGGTTGAATATAGGTTGCCAATGCTCATATTTACTTTGAATATGATCAATATCCATTGCAACAAAATGGCGCACCTTCTAGCTTCCATGTTTCTTATGGCATTGCCATATTTATGAGGTACCCTTGCCAGTCCTTAATCATTCTCATATTCTCATTGACATCAATAGTCAGGTGTTTTTGTAAGCAATGCAATGCATTTTGTTCGCCACTCATAATTGCATTACAAAACAATTGCATGGTATAAAGCCTCAAAGAGTGTACATCAAGCCTTTTTGCTATGAAATATCAAACTATATTAAAAAGACTATCTTTGCAATTAGATGTAATTGTTGTTGCTCTATCTAATCCATGAGAATGCATATTATGCATAATACACTTCCAATGGTATCTAAAATCTTTGCACATTACTAACTAGTAAATATTAGATACATTGAAATCACATCTAGGTAATTTTTTGTAAAATAATGATTCATAGTGACCACTAACGGGATTCACATCATGAAACAAGATGCAATATGGATTTGTATTTTCACTTCCATTGAACAATAAATATCGCATTTTCCTTGTTAGTGACCAAATTCCAATTGATATATTTTACCACTTGGCTAGCCATCATATGCAAAATGTATTTCTTCATAGTCTTATTTGTGTTTCATTTAGATTTATAGATGCAGACAATCGCATCTTGTAGAAATATGTGTCAATTCCATGAATTCCATGTAATTCGTATAGAAAATCTAATTCTAGTTCAAACTTATATGAGTTTGATGCCTCTACTTAACCATTGTTTAGACAAGTCAAGAAATGATCTATCAATCCATTTCGCAATTGAATAGAGGAATCTTGAAAATGCAATAAGACTTTTGATGTATATGAAAATACATGTAATCTAAAAAGATCATTGCTCAATACCTAGTCAATGTTATTACCTACAATATGTTACTCTTTCATTTGATATCTTTCAAGATCTATTCTTTATGACATTCTCTAATTTATGTTCTTCAAACAAGTTATTCTTATGACAATATGCAGTTGTATAAATGAGAAATATAGTTTTAAAAATCCTTAGGATTCATTTTGTTTCCTTTAGCTTTGATTTTTTTTGCTTGTTATAGTTTCGTTCTATAAAGAAATACAATAATTAGTTTTTAATTTCATTTAATACCTAAAATAAATTAAACAATATTAAATTTTATTTTCTTATCATTTTTCAAGAGTAAACCTTAATTCAAAAGGTAAAGAAATAGAATATATAAATAAAGATTAAAGAAATCTTTACTCATAACCAAAATTCAAACCTTATAAACCTTTTTCTATAGATACAAATTATTGTCTTCAATTTCCTCTCAAACTGAAGAATTGACTAACTATAGTGGTCTTATTTGGGTTATGAATTAATTTTGAAAAATAGAAAATTTTACTTAAACATCTAGTGGGTAAATCAGATAATGAGAAGAAGATTAGGAAATGAAATAGATTGTCACAACCAAAAACTAATAACATGCATATAATGTTTATAGAATAAGCCAAGTAATTAATTTACAAAATAAACAATTTGGAAAAAAGAAGAAGAAAAAAACAGAACATAGGCTTAAAGATATATGGTAGAAAGGTAGGCTTGACCTTAGAGTTATGGTAGCCTTCAGTTCATAAATATGTTCTCCTAAAAACTAGCACTTTCACCTCCAATGGAAAGGATGCGTCAAGATCAATTTCAATAACAAGGATGCATTAGGTTCATTGAATTGTAAGAAGTTGAGATAAATAGATTTTTATCAAACTATTCACATGATATTGTGTCGTATGAAATAAAAAAAATATTTACAACATGTGTGACTTGTATACCTACCCATTGTTGAATAAAAGGATAAATTAAATTTACAACTTTACATTGTTGAATAAAATGATAAACTGAATTTGCAAATTTACAAATATTGAAATCCCTATAGCCCTTAAATCCTAAAATTCAAGTTATAAAGATCTTGTCAATAATAAATTAACAAATATCATATAAAAACCTTAAATCCTATAACTCTAGCTATAAAAGTGTTGCCACTAATTA
>JASDQU010735788.1:39517-52336 GCA_032191745.1 Picea mariana | reverse complement strand
CAATTTAAAATCATTTCATAAACCCTTTATTAATCCTATCTTACTAAAGTTCGAGAAATCAAATGAAAATCAAAGGAAATACATTAATAAATTTTAAAACATTGTTAAGTAGGCTTAACTAAATTACAAACTCATTTCAGCTGAGTTTTTTTTCTGCCTACTGTTCCGTGTCCTTGTTTGGACCTGTGAAATATCTATATTGTAATAAACACAGAAATCAGCCCTATGTTATGACTGATTTTCTTCCTTTCTGCACAGAAATAGTTTTTGCATTGTAAATGAAATTATATCATAATATAAGTTTTTGCATTGTAAATGAAATTATATCATAATATAATCTCGAGATACTTTTCTATTGGAAAAAGTAGGCTTCCTAAATTATTTTGGTTGAAAACAGAGCATGTGTGTCTAAAGTAGGCTTACAAAATGCAGGCAAGGTTTTCTTACGTAGTCCAATTTTAAAAATAAAAAAGCGTATGTATCCTACGTTATCAAATTTCTTTAATCTATCCTCATTTACTTGTAATTAAACTATCAAAAGTGCTAATTAATAAAAATTTCTTCATTTTAGCCAAATTTGTTTATTCGCACAAAATGATAGGAGTGAGACCTTTTCCTCCGGGCTCTCTTAAATTGTTGAACCGTGGCCTCCATGAAAACCCATGTACCCGAAGACTAGACATTTGTCCATATATAATTTATGAGGCACCATTGGGAAGTGTATGACTTAATATGCCCTTTAATATGTTTATAAGTCCAAGTTGGAATTGGACACATGCCCAGACAAACCACAATGCCTAGGCGCTACCATATAATTTTGCATACCTTCCATATGATTTGTTTTTCAATGTGCCAAGCTCTGTATATTTTGCATACTTGAATGCCAACTAATATCTCAATCCCATTCTTCTAGATTTAGAGGACTTCAGTCATTCTTTCCATCAATCAATTCCATGGGTTATAAAAGTTGCATCATGTGTGTTGGTTTATTGCCATCTGTTACATCCCCACAATGTGTTTTACGATTGTGCATCTCTTGAGAGTGTGTAACACCGCGACGTTTCTCCTTTGGTTGTTTGGAAACATCATGATTACTTTGTTTGGAATATGCCTCTTCACCTAAAGCATACTCATACTATGTTTTAGGCTACCGACAAGTCACACTCCTACTCTAGTGCAACTCTTGTATACTTAGACATTGTAATTGCTTTAACACTTAGTCATTTTAAGCATACATCCATGAACATGAGAAGCCAAGAGAATAACAACTGAATAAACGAAATACAAACATAGATATAGTGTGGGAGGCACAAACTGTGTCTAACACCTGGCTAAGTCTTTGTTATAGAAGAACAGTTACAACATGAGCACTATTGGCTTGGTTTACAAGTTTGGCAGTGTCATACAACTCGCCTCACCTCACCAAGATACTCATGAACAGATATGTCACCACAAGACTCTCTGTCACAACCGTCTCCGCTTCCACCTACTGTAATACCCATGTTTCCCCCAGTTTGTAAATAGAACTATAACTGGGCAAGAGACCATGGCTGACTAAATGTGTGTGAATGTTTGATTTGATGAGCCTTTGCATAAAAGGGTTAGTGTATGAATTTACTGTTATTAATAGAAATTGGATATGTGTTGCACAACTGTTGAAAGGGGGGAGTTTGCCAAGATAGACCATGGATTCTATGAGAGAGATGGTGAGGGGAAACCAAGAATGGTTGAGATGACGCTCACCAGACCAGTACCTACTAGTTGTAATTGCTAAACAGTCCTCTGACCCATAAATGAATTACCAGTCGAGTTGGTAGTTGGAAGGCCATCCTCAAGATTTAATGAGGAGATGTGGCAAGGTACCCATCTGTAAGAATTCTAGGTCTGACCACGAATTTGGATTCGGACCCACGCGACCTTGCTGAGGAAGGAAAGAAAGGAGGTAGTTCAGGGGGACAGAGACAGATCTATAAGAAGCAGAGTAGAGAAAACAATCTCGAGAGAAGAGAAGTGAGCATGCTTCGACTCTAGAGTTGAGAGAAAAGATGAGAAGCAAGCTTGTTTTGATTGTAAGAAGCCTTAGGCAAGATCTTGCTACAAGCCAATAAACGAGGCCGGAGAGTGACTGAGCAAGTGCTCACACAGACCTTCTTGCTTGGTGTAGAGGAATTTGGTTGCCAATTTTCTGTGGGAGGAGGATAGTAACCTCCGTCCCTAACTATCATGGAGAAAGGAGAAAGAATATCTCTCAGAGCATCATGGTCTAGCTCAAGGGTGGCCAGTGGTAAATCCGTTAGGAGTGGCTATGCCTATGGTTGGGAGGAAACAAACACCCCTTTCAGCAGTCGCTTCACATTCTCCATTTATGATAAGTATTATCATACTTTGTGTATATATATTGGATGTGATCATGGAATGTTTGTGTTTATGGTTAAGTCTTTTAGTATTTGAACAATTATTAGAAATGCTCATTTGCTTCTATAAATTGTTGTATCTATATGGTTTTTGATTTATCTCAGTTTAGTTGCTAGAGAGTCATGGGATGTGAATCCGTAGGAGACTTGGGGTAGGAGTAAATAAAATGTCTAAGTCATGTTGATCCTTTGAGTTTTCCTTAGCGGGAATGTCAAGTTCAACCATGTGGGAGAAGGGTGTTTCCTTCAAACTATCCATCCATCTAACCGAGGGCTCATGCCCACGTCCTTAACCCATTTGCTACTAAAAGGATTAGAGCTTAGCCCAAAATAATTTTCAAATGATCCATATGACCAGGGTCTGGGAACCCTGCACTAGTCCGAAAGGAGCTAGCTCTTTCGGCTTAAGTACTTCAGAACTTACGACTCCACAAGCCTCGAAAGTAGTCGAAGTTTGAAGTCGCGAATGGATGTGGTTCGTCGAATTGGGGATCTAGGGGTGATCTCTCTTATCCGGATTTTATGAGAAGAAAAAAATGACTATAGATGATTAACAGGTTCTTCACAGAAAATAACAGAGATACAGTAAAACTGGTTTTCTATTCAATAAGGAAATAAGCTGAAACTGTAAAATGCAGCAGAAACAAGCTTGTGGGAATGGTGGTGGCTTATCTCTGAGAAGAGATGTGACAGTTGCACTCATTCGCAAGAAAATGATTACAATGAGGCTCTAAATGCCTTTTTACAATAAACAAGAATGCCAAAAACCCTAGACATCCAAAAACCTAACCCTAAGAGATGAAGTGCCAAAAGTCATGTGGGCCCTGTTTGGGTAAGTTAGTACATCAACTTCCCAGGGTCATAACTTTTGCATACGATCTCCATTTTAGGAGTATGATAGCCCGTTGGAAAGGTATCGTCGAGGATATTCATTTTGGGGGATCCATTATTCCTTTGAATATCATTGAGAATATTGATCCCGAAAAACCTTCATTTAGGCCCTCAAAATGGCCCCAAAAGTTAAAACTGCTAAAAATAGTAAATTGTCGAAATTGTCAGAAAACTATTTTGAGCCAGTTAGAAGAGGTGGGTGGCCACCAATATCCACCTGAATCAATCCTCCCTCCTTAGGAAGAAATGGTCTTCATTGTGTTGAGTTTCCCATCAGATGAAGAAATTTCTATTGAATTTGGCCCCAGGTGAGCCACTTGCCTTGGTGCAGAAGTTGCCCTGCTTTGACGACTCGATAAAGATGGATCCTTTGATATTGAGTGCCCTTGATTTGTGTGTACACAATCCAATCATTGGATGCTTGTTGTAAGCAGTTGGGGTTGATCTCTCTTGGTTTCAGCTGCTCTGCTACGTTTGAGGTGTCTAATAATGGTGGGAAATAAGGGCGAAAGAGATCCACGTTGAACACTGGGTGCATGCCAAGGAAAGGAGGAATGTTGAGCTCAAAAGCATTATCCCCCTCAACCTTGGTGATGGTGTATGACCCATAATGGAGTGGGTGAAGCTTCCGATGGGGTCCTGTAAGGCGTTCTTTCTGCAAGTGCAACTAAAATTTTTCGCCCACCTGAAACTTATGTGGCACCCGATGTTGATCATGGCATTGCTTGTACTTGTAATTGGACTTCTGTAGGATATCCTAAGCTTGTTGGTGGATGTGTTGGATCCGTTCAATGAACTGGGTGGCTTTTTTAGCTTCAGTTGGAGCAGGATATGATTCAGTCGAGGTGACCACAAGGGGAAGTGCAACATCTATGGGACCCAATGGTTGGAATCCCAACCTCACCTAAAAGGGGTTGTGGCTAGTTGAGCTATGTAGGGCTTGGTTGTAGCTATGTTGGACATAGGGAAGGCTCACATCCCATGTGCGAGGGTGCTTTGAATTATACATGCGAAGGATATGCACAATCATTTGATTGACGACCTCGGTTTGGCCATCTGTCTGGGGATGGAAGGCCATGGATTTGGTGAGCTTGGTGTCCAGTAGTGACCAGAGGCTCGACCAGAATGTGCTGAGAAATCGATTGTTCTAATCTGAGACAATGGTTTGTGGGATTCTAAAATGTACCCAGACTCATCCAAAGAAGATCTTGGCAGTGGCCTCTGCTATGATGTTCTTCATGTAGGCAACCAGAATCACCATCTTAGAAAAGAGATCAACAACCACAAAATCACAGTCATTTCCCCACTTGGTGGACGGGAGGCCCGACATGTAGTCCATTGAGATGGATTCCCATGGCCTGTCAGGAGTAGGAAGAGGGGTGTACAAACCATGTTTCTTAGTGGTTAGTTTGGCAATAGTGTAGGCAGTGCAGGACCTGATATACTTGTTGACCTCTTGTCAAAGTTTCGACCAATAGAAATGTTTCTATAGCATCGCCACTGTCTTTTCGATGCCAAAGTGTCTTGCCACCCAAATGTAGTGGGCTTCCCAGATCAGCTTCACTCACTCGCTTGATGGAACACATATATGGCCTAGACGACACAAAAACCCATCCTGAAGATGGAAATTATCGACAACTGTGCTTGCACCCAACATTTGGTAGGTGGTGGCGAAGTCCGAGTCTGTCTCATAGAGTTGGGGCCATCCAGAGGTCTCATGGCTATATGAATCTAGCACTGTGGTGAGTGTCTCGACTGGTGGTCTGCTGAGGCAATCAACGACATGATTGGTGCTTCATGTTTTATACTTGATGTTGAGGTGGAATTGCTGCAAGTATGTGGACCACTTTTGATGGCGATCATTCTGCAATTTTCC
The DNA here is from genome assembly GCA_032191745.1 of Picea mariana. Taxonomy (NCBI): domain Eukaryota; kingdom Viridiplantae; phylum Streptophyta; class Pinopsida; order Pinales; family Pinaceae; genus Picea; species Picea mariana. Next base: position 47,155 of record JASDQU010735788.1, on the reverse strand, counting down.
TTGTGTCTGCATGAATTCCAGTGGCTTATGATCAATGTGGATGATTGTCTTCTTCCCAAGAATGTAATATCTCCACTGGTGGCAGGCTTGCACAATGGAGTACATTTCTTTATCGTAATTAGGGTACTTATGGACAACATCTGATAGTGTCTCACTATGATAGGCCACAGGGTGTCCGTGCTAAGTTAGAACGACGCCCATCGCATAGTCTGAAGCATATGTCTCGATCTCAAAGGGTTGTTGCAGGTTTGGTAGTGAAATTACTGGTGCTAAGCACAAGTGTTGCTTCAAGTTGTCGAACACTTGTTGTTGGGATCGGCCCCAGGAAAATTTAGCCTTACCACTACCCCTGGTTATTTGTCTAAGGGCCCATGCAATATGGGAGAATCCCAACACGAACCTGTGGTAGAAATTGGCAAGGCCCAAGAAGCTCCGAAGCTCAGTGAGTTTGTTTGGGGTTGGCCAGTCACAGATGAATTAGATCTTGGTTGGATCCACATGTACGCCATGCTGATCAATTATGTAGCCCAGGTAATGGACATTGTCCATGCCGAAGGATCATTTTTCCAAGTTGGCATATAGCTTGTGTTGTCGTAGGCTGTGCAAAACTTGTTGAATATGCTACAAGTGTTTGACCCAAGTTGATCCAGATTTTATGAGCAGAACGAAATGAATATAGATTATTAAAATATGCTTAACACAAAATAATAGAGATACAGTAAAACTGGTTTTCTATTCAATAAGGAATAAACTGTAAAATACAGCGGAAAACAAGTTTGTTGGAATGGTGGAGGCTTATCTTTGAGAAGAGATGTGACAACTGCACTCATTCGCAAGGAGATAATTACAATGAGGCTCTGAAGGCCTTTTTACAATAAACAGGAATGTCAGAAACCCTAGAAATCCAAAAACCTAACCCTAGGAGATGAAGCGCCAAAAGTCATGTGGGCCCCGTTTGGGTAAGTTAGTCGGTCAACTTCTTAGGGTCATATCTTTTGCATACGATCTTCGTTTTAGGCACACGATAGCCCGTTGGAAAGGTCAATCCGAGGACTACGCCATTTGGTCTAATCTAATAAAGTGCATTTTTTACTGTGTTGATCTCTAAAAATGTTGTTTAGGGCCTCAAAAAGGCCTCGCAAGTCAGGGACCTGAAAACTAGGAAAAAAACTGCCAAACTGGAAAACTGCCAAAATGAACTAGTTGGAATAGGTGGGAGGCCACCAACATCTATATGGATCACAAGTCTTGTTGTAAATGAGAATGTCATCCAGATACACAACTACAAAAGTATTGGTGAATGGTCACAGGATATCGTCCATCATCCTCATGAAAGTGGTTGGAGCATTTGTCAAACCAAAGGGCATGACCAACCATTCAAAAAGGCCTTCATTTGACTTGAAGGTAGTTTTCCATACATCTGTTTGTTCTATCGGGACCTGGTGGTAGCCAGACTTTAGATCAATCTTACTAAAGTATTTGGCCCCCGTGAATTGATCAAGGAGGTAGTCGATTCGGGGAATCAAGTACCAGTTTTTTTCTGTGATTTTATTCAGAGCCCGATAATCAATGCAGAGTCGTCAAGTTCCATCTTTCTTCTGTACCAGTACAATTGGGATCCTACAAGGTGATGAGTTGGGACGGATGTGCCCCTTGTGGAGCAATTCTTGGATTTGTAGCTTGATCTCCTCACTTTCTAACAGAGAGAGGAAATAGACTGGCCCATTGGGAAGTGGTGCACCGGGGGTCAGATCAATGGGGTGATTGACTTAGCAGTGCAGAGGTACCCCGGTAGGTGAGGAGAAGATATCTGAGTATTCTTCCACGACCTTATCTACTTTCTTCTGTTGTGTGGAGAGGCGGCCGTAGAGACCCTGGATGTGGTTGTGATCTTTCTCTTATTCTGAGAGTGAATCACAAAGAAGACAAACTTCCCTGTCTAAGGGATGACCTTCCTGCATTGCTTAGCAGAGATCAAGGAAATAACACTAGGTGGGACTACCTCAGGTATCCTGTACAATTTCCTGTTTAAAATAATAATAACACTACGAGGCCTAGACACATATACAACATGACGTTTCCATATATAAGGTTGGCCCAAAAGAACATCACAAACTTCAAGAGGATAAACATCACACAATACCTCGTCTTTGAAGGGCTTGATGTTGTATGACAGTTGGCATTGTTGGTTGACACAGAGATCGCTTCCTTGGCGGAGCCATCCAATGGTCTAGGGTTTGGGTGAGGTGTTGTTGACAGGGCCAGCCGCTTGACGACCTCTGCTAATATGAGGTTCTTTTGGCTACCACTATCCACGATGAAGTGCAGTGGGGTGCCTTTTACCCACATCTGTAAATGGAAGAGGAGTTCTCCTTCTTATGGCTCATCTGGTTTACCAGGCTGGAGCTTGGTGGTAGAAACGGTGGCACTGGGTTCCACATCAATGATCCTTATTCCCCTTTCTCGTTCCAGCTCAGAGTCTCAACCCACATCTGAGTCAGAGGCTTTCACTTCGGCCACCAGCAACTACTTTGAGCGGTAGTCAATAGTGTTATGCCAAGGGCTCTTATGAAAGTCACACCACTTCTCGCTATCTTTATTTGTCTTTCCGGTGTCCTTCTTTGCTTGCGTCTTGGATTGGTTGTCTTGATACTATCCATCTTTGCTCTATCCTTTGTTCTGTGGGTTGGGGCCTCCCTTTCTTGGCTTTTGTGAGGGGTTCCCAGGCCCAAATTGCCGTGTCTTTTGTTTGAGCTTCTGCTCGATTTTGACGGAATATCGGTAGGCTGCGTTAAAGGATGAGATGTCCAAAAATTCAATTTCAGTCTAGATGTATCTGTGCAGAGTGTCATGATACTTGAGCACTAGATGTCTCTCCAAATATTTGATACCCAGCTTGGTGCGCAAGGTATGAAATATATTCGTGAAATCTAGCATTGCTTGGTCTCTTTCTTGCCGTAGTGTGGTCCATTTGGTATACAAGTCGTCATAACTTCCGACAGGGTAGTATTGTTCCTTAATAGAGTCCATGAAGGAATCCCAAGTGGCCATGAATCTAAATAATGAGGGTTCCTCTGTTTCCTTTTGCTCACAGAAAGTTTCCCACCAATATTTGACATGGGGAATGACTTTGAGGAGTGAAAAAGTAGTATTTTCTCTATTCGAAAAGTTATGGACAAAAAAATACCCTTCTAGTAGATTCAACCGCTTGTCTACAACATCTGTGTCTATCTGACCTTCAAATATAAGAATATCTAAGTTTACTTGTACCTTGAAGGGGGTGGTGCATCTGCTCGAAGAAGATGCATCATCTGTTGGGAGTCGTCGAAGGATTTGTGGGAAACTATCCATCATCTCGTTCCTTTGTTGCATGAGGGCTTCCTCAATCAACAGTTTTAAAGAATATCTTGTCCCATCATCTTTATTTTCTCCTTCCATGAGAGGTCTCTTGGGTGTGCGAGAGCTTTTTTCCTCAGGAGAAACAAGCTCAAGACCCAACTCTTTGTACTCCGACCTCGTTGGGGACATGCATTAAGACGACAAGGAGCAGATCGCTCTGATACCACTGATCTAGATTTTATGAGAAAAATGAAATGACTACAGATTATTAATAGGTTCTTAACACAAAATAACAAAGATATAGTAAAATTGGTTTTCTATTCAATAAGAAAATAAGTTGAAACTGTAAAATGCAGCGGAAATAAGCTTGCTGGAATGGTGGCGGCTTATCTCTGAGAAGAGATGTGATGGCTGTGCTCATTCGCAAGAATATGATTACAATGAGGCTCTGAAGGCCTTTTTACAATAAACATAAATGCCAAAAAACCTAGACATCCAAAATCCTAACCCTAGGAGATGAAGCACCAAAAGTCATGTGGGCCCCGTTTGGGTAAGTTAGTACATCAACTTCCCAGGGTCGTAACTTTTGCATACGATATCTATTTTAGGCGTATGATAGCCCATTGGAAAGGTATCATCGAGGAGATTCATTTTGGGGGATACATTATGAATTTGGCTATCATTGAGAAGATCGATCCTGAAAAACCTTCATTTAGGGCCTCAAAATGGCCCCAAAAGTTAAAACTGCTAAAAATAGTAAATTGCCAAAATTGTCAGAAAACTATTTTGAGCGAGTTGGAAGAGGTGGGTGGCCACCAATATCCACCTGGATCACTCTATCAATCATTATATAGGACTTAGTAATGGTAGAGTTAAGCACTTCGATGAAGTTCCACTTCGGGAGAATATGAGTGGTCTAGCGCCGAAACTCCTGAATGTCGGAGTCACGAAGTAATATGGACAATTGATAGTAGAGGGACATGTGTCCACAGATCAACAACTATCCAAAAGTTCAGGTATTCATAGGTATAGGGATGCGTGAGTTTCCCTGGAGCTGTGCAAGCTGGAGTAAATCATGTCTGTGAATGATGGGTACACGTGGCGATAGATCGAGCGTGGTCCGGAGAGGAAGCTGGAAGATGCACGTCGAACTCTCGAATGCCTAAATTTTGAACTGATGTGGACCGTCAATCCTTGGATCCTTAGGGATCCCTCTTAGTCGATAATCTAAGTAACTCACCCTCGACTTCCCAACCAACCAGGAACGCATCGTGGAGCGACACGTGGCCTCTACTTGTTCCTTGTCAAATGTTGTCCGTTGAATTATAGTTGTTGGATGAAAAGGTACGTGGCAAGAAATCTTATAGTCGAGAGACTTGGTACTCTGGAGGAACTTGGCCAAGAGTATTCAAGGTGTGAAAACTCCCAAAGTTGCGAACGATGAAGTAATCTGGACCGTTTATAGGTAGAGGACACGTGGCGCTAGATCTGAGAGTCTGGAGACTTGGCTCTTCAAGGAATTTGTGATGTGAGGAGTTGTTAAGCTATGAAGTCCAGAGCCGCGAAGTAATGGGAGAGTAATGGGAGTTTTAGATCTATGGATCTATGTGGACTCTTATTGACCATGAGATTGCAGGGCTGGGAAACTATCATTCTAAGATGATGTGGCATCCTGATGTCATTCAAGGTGACGTGGACCCACATTACGTGTACCACATGTCACCCAGATATGGCCAATTCAAAAACCTCTTATGCTTGTTAGAAAATGACATCTGTCACCCCCTAATGAGGACACGTTTCACCCCAGGCCCTCTCCACGTGTCAACTTTTGCTTCATGCCTACCTGGCCAATGTGGTTGGTGACATGTCCGGGACTCCGGGAGTCTAAATAAATTTGAGAGTTCGAAATATTTGGGCATAGTATAATAAATGGATGTTTGGCATTGATCCCCGATCACCAAATGTTCAATGATGATCGTCGATTGCTGAAACATCGAAAATGTAGGATGTTGGTTGCCGATTGTCGAACATCCAATGTCGAAAAAGGGATATTCAACGCAAAACTCCAAATGCCGATTGTCGAAGGGCCAATACCACGTAGCAATATTTCAGGACTTCGGGGAGTAAGAAAAAGGGACGTTCAATGCCGAACGTCAAAGACCCCAACTAATAACGCCCGAGTAACTTTGGGAGGCAATAAATTGCATACCAAAGCTCAGATTTTAGTGCGATGGCAACTGTTGGAAATCCCATGGCGAGTAGTAGCCAATGGAGATCCTAGAATATGGATTTTAGAGAGTTATGAAAACCAAAATTTTGAAGCCCCATCCCTAGAAAGAGTATTTAGGGGTTGGGTGCGTTACAAATTGGTATCAGAGCATGGAAACAACACTTGGCCTGCTTCGGCTCATGCATGAGTCGCATACAAATATTACTAGGGAGCTTTATGGAGTAACACATACCTTACCCCCCTTCTATAAAATACTTGTCTGAACCTCTATGGAAGAGAGGAATGAAACCTTCTATTGTTGATAGATGTTTTGGAAATTTTCACTGTATGTTTTTTATGTCTCCAAATAAAGAAGATGGCTTCACTTTGCATTGATATGTGTTGTTCATGAATTAGTAGATTAGTATATTGAACAACTGAGAGGCAGGGTGAATCAGTTGTTACTGTGCTTAAATTATTATTCCCATTTTAAACTCTTCACATAACACTTAATGACGATCACAATGATGCATAGAAGTAAGCAATAGAATATTAAACATCAATCACACACATGAAATATACAGAGATAGATATTTTCTGAGGAAACCCATAAAGGGAAAAACCTCTTCTTCTTGATATGATAAGTAATCTTTATTTTCTTTACATTATCATACTTGTGAGCTCCAACTCCTCTTGAGGCTACAACCTCTTTTTGCAAGCTACAACTTGCTAAGAGCATCAACTCTATGTTTTCTCTAGCACATACTAGAAGGAAGCACTAAGTCCCTGATTTCTCTAGCACCCACTAGAAGGAAGCACCAACTCCCTAAGTGTTCCAACACCTATTGGATGGAAGCACCAACTTCCAGTCACACAGGCATTGACCTGTATAACAGAGAACAACAGTTCTCCCTTGCAACACCCTGCCACCCTGGTTTTTTTAGCTGCAACCAGATGGAAGCTACAACTCCCTGTGTTCAAGCACCCACTTGAACCTCTGAGGACAATAGTCCTCCCTAGCACCTCCCTTACACCCTAAAATATTAATATTTTCTTGCTCGAATCTATTACAGTGATACAATATTCATCAATGGCTTACCAGTCTCATCATTGCTATGCTATGCCTGCTTCAATGTCCTCCTCCTCGCATATTCATAAGATTTTTGTTCTTCTGCTCTGTCTCTCCATGCACACCTCGACTTTTTCTACCTCTCTCAGATATCCATCTATGTTCTATGTGCTACACCTCTTCTATGCATTTCGACTGTTGTCCATAGCATGCTCTTTCCCATGTGAAATTACTCTCCACAGAAGCAACCTCCACTTCTCTATTCTACGTATATTTAAAGTGCCAAGTCCTTTGTCAGATCATCCAGCTAACTCTTTGTCCCCTCTGGCAGTTACACTAGGTATTTTCTTCATTCATGGTCGTTATGATGAGATTGTTCATCATTAGTGGTCGTTCCTGAGATTCTTTGGATTTTCTGGAAGCTACAGACTTCAACGCTTTTCTATCTATCAAGGGTCTCTATGATGGGTTTGCATTCCACTGGTAGTTACCTCGAGACTCTTCAGCTTATCTAGCGATCACCCTAAGATTCTTCAAATTCTCTGGTAGATGCAATCAGTCGTTTTTCTGCAGTTACAATCAATCTCTCTCTAACTGTTACTGAGAGAACCTTCGTTTACTCATGTCTTTGGTTCCTTTTTCCCTCTCTGAGAAATATACACAATGGGTGCTAGCTCTTCTTGCTAAGCCCCTACCTTCTACATGATCACATCTGTGACCATATGCCTATCCAACATGCTCTTCGTGACTTCACATTTCAAGATATCCAGCTGAGAGTTGCCTCGATCTTCCCAACTCACGAAACTCTAAAATGGAGCCTAGCACTGCTAGATCCTTCCCTTCTCTCCCACTAATGTGACCACTAGCTATGATCAAGGGCCAAGCACGAGGGTGCTTCAGGATTTCTCATATCACGAAGTGGAGCCTAGTGACATGCTAGCTACTCCTTTAACTTTCTGTTGATGTGAACTTTCGATGTGACCATGGGCCAAATATTTCGAGTGCTTTGTAATTTTTCATT
>JASDQU010735788.1:18054-39303 GCA_032191745.1 Picea mariana | reverse complement strand
GTTGAGGTCTCTCTCTCTGATCGATGGCTGTGATCAATATCATGGAATTTGACTTCATATCAGATCAATGGTCCAGATCCTTGGTGATCAGACAACCCAGATCATTTCACGACTTTGCATATCATGAGTTCCTACAAATCTCACCTTTGACTTCTCCAACTTGCAAGTCATCAAAATGCTTATCTCTCTCCATGTGTCCTTTGGATCTAAAGACCCAGATCATTTCGCGACTTCATAATTCACAGAGTTGGAGGATGGCTCTTACACATTATCCTCTTCGTAGTTATACTAGATCTAACGGTTGTTATTCCTTCGCACTCCAATATGAAGGCTAAGGTCTAATCTCCTCCTCTAAGTGCTCCTCCTGTCTGTACTCTGATTTGACGACCATCGGGTATTCTTGATTGGTGATCCAACGACCACTGTTGCTCCTCCTCCTGAGCTTTGGCTTTCTCATATATCTAAGTGTCAAAGACCATGAACTTTGATCCTTCTATGATTCTTGATGACTTGGGCCTCATCTGTGTTTCTGGGAATGCTATCTCTCCTGAGCTTTGGTAATGGAATTCACCTCGACCCTGGCGCCCACTTGCGCTCTGCATGCAACGCTGCGCTATTCCTTCTCAGCTTCTCAACCTTTTTCTTCTGTGTCTTCGTTGTTGGTTGTTGTTCTTTCCATGTACACTTTGTTTATAAACCTGTCATCATCATTGTTGTTCTTTCCATAAATGAAAAGCACATTCTATTTGTAAATATGCCAACAATCTCCCCCTTTGGCATTGATGGCAACCTTGAATGTATGCATTATTCTACTTAGACCTCCAGCTGTAGCATCCACACCTTTTCTCCCCCCTGTGAAATGAATGTCAAAGAAAATATGCACCCCTTAAGCTATTGCAGTATTTTTAGGAGGTATCAGATATTCAACCAACACATACTCCCCCTTACATAATGGACTCTCTTAAGTTGATAATGGGGTCACGCCCAATTTCTAGCGTAGATCTCAAATTGAGCTTGTGCAAGCGGTTTAGTGAAGATATCAACAATCTGATCTTTGAATGGAATATAATGCACATAAACCACAGAGTTGGTTACCTGTTCCCTCAAGAAGTGATACTTTATGGGTATATGCTTGGTCTTGGAGTGAAAGACAGGATCCTTGAAAACACTATTTGCATTGGTATTATCACAATGGATTGGGATCGATGGAAAATATTTGACCTCCAAGTCTGCAAGTGTATGAACCATCCAGAAAACTTGGGTACAACATGTGGCAGCTACATTGTATTCATCTTTTGTAGTTTATAAAGAAATTAAACCTTTCTTCTTGCTCCACCATGATACAAGAGAATCTCATAAGAAGAATGCACCTCCACTCATGCTTTTCCTTTCATCCACGCAGTTATCCCAATCAACATCTGAATAGACTAATAGTTGAAATTTTTGATTCCTAGGATACCATAGGGCATAGTCCATTGTTCCTTTCAGGTATCTAAATATCCTTTTGACAGCTAACAAATGACTCTGTTTGGGTGCGGCCCGATACCTTCCTACGATTCCAACAACATGCATTATGTCTTGACGAGATGTTTTTATGTACAATAGGCTGCATATCATATAACTATATGAACTCTGATCAACATTAGGTGAGTCATCATCCTTTCTTAACTTGCATCCAGTGACCATAGGTGTGATCATAGGTTTAGAATATTCCATTTGAAACCTTTTCAACATTTCCCTTAGATATTTTTCTTGAGAAAGAAATATTCCTTCAGACCTATGAGTAATTTGTAGGCCAAGAAAAAATGACAGTTCCCCTATCATAGACATTTCAAATTCAAACTGCATGGCAGAAGCAAACCATTTTACCATTGAAGCATTATTACTACCAAAGATGAAGTCATCTACATAGACCAACACAATGAGAAAATCATTACCCTATGTTTTGATATATAGATTGTTGCAATTGTTCCTCTCTTAAACCCTCTATCTTGAAGATATGTATCCATTATGTGATATCAGGCATGAGGAGATTGTTTCAACCCATATAAGGCTTTCTTTATCTTGCAGACAAATTCAAGGTTATCTGACAGTTGGAAACCCTCTGATTGTTCCATAGAGACTTCTTCTTTTAGATCTCCATTTAGAAAAGCTAACTTGACATCCATTTGATAGACTTTAAACTTCTTATGACAAGCATAGGCAAGAAACATTCTAATAGCTTCTAATCTTTCTACAGGTGCAAATGTTTCATCAAAGTCCAGTCCTTCTATTTGAGTGTATCCTTTGCAGACCAATCTAGATTTATTTATTACAATACTTCCTTGCTCATTCATCTTATTTTTGTAGAACCATTTTGATCCTATTAAATTTTTATCTGCTGGCCTAGGAATGAGTTCCCAAGTGTCATTCTTTTCAATCTGGTCCAGTTCCTCATTCATTGATTTTAACCAATTTATGTCTTTACTGGCCTCATTGAAGTTCTTGGGTTCCACCATGGATATGAAGGCTATATGTGATTGCTCAGTGTTTTTTATTATCCTTCTCTTGGTTTGTACACCTTTTTCTTTTTCACCAATTATCTGACTTGCAGGATGATTCTTTTGAGTAATTCTAGAGGAAGAATTTGATGTTGTCTTCTAATTTGATTTTTCCTCAGTATTTGCATCTTCATATGATTCAGAGTCTTCTTGTTCTACTTCTTGGACCTGTTCAGCTTCAACTTTATCTATATCCTTTGTTGTTGATTTATTATTGTTCACCTCTCTTATTGGAATTCCTTCATCAACTTTTATGTCAATGCAATCAACCAATCTATGCAGCCTCTTATTATAGCATCTATATCCTTTATTGTTTGTAGCATACCCTAAGAATATGCCTTCATCATGCCTGTCATCATACTTGCGAAGTTTCTCACTATTATTTTTTATGTAGCACTTACTCCCAAAGACTTTGAAGTGTTTGATTGAAGAAGGTCTTCCATACCATAGTTCATAAGGTGTCGTGTCACTATGTGGTCTAAGGTGGGCTTTGTTAAAAACATAGACTGATGTTTGTATTGCTTCTACCCTGTAGGTTTGACCAATGTTCTTCTCATTCATCATTGACCTGGCCATTTGTTGCACGGTTCTGTTTTGCCTCCCAGCTACTCCATTTTGTTGTGGAGTTCTCAGGATTGTGTATTCTCTCTTGATCCCATTTTTATCATAGAATTCCTTAAAATCACTTGACATAAATTCTCCTCCTCTATCTGATCTTACTGCCTTTAACCTCTTACCTATTTGATTCTCAGTTAAAGCCTTAAATATTTTAAATTTCTCAAATGCTTCAGCTTTTTCTTTGAGAAAAGCAACCCAAGTAAGTCTGGAGTAATCATCAATGATCAGCATAAAGTAGTTTTCCTTCCCTGTGCCTTTCTGTCTTGATGGTCCACATAAATCCATATGAATTAATTGGAGTGGTTTCTCTGTTGAAGTAGAGCTCTTGGATTTAAACTGAGTCCTTATTATATTTCCTACTTGGTAGGGTTTACACACAGAGTCTTGTGGCTTTGATATTCTTTGAAGATATTTTACTACCTCAAGATTTTTGAGCTTGATTAAGTGGTCAAATTTTCGATGTCCAAGTCTCATATGCCATAACCAACTTCCATCATGTTTTCTTAGATGACACTCTTCTCTATCTTCTTTCAGCACATATACATTATTATTTGTCCTTATGCCTTTAGAAACCACTTGTCTTGAGTTTACAGACTTTATCTTGCAATCCTTGGAAGTGAACACCACTTCACATCCTCTATCACACATTTGACATACACTAAGAAAATTATGTTTCAACCCATCCACAAGCATAACATCCTATTATTTTCCTTTACCATTACTCAAACTCACCATCCATTTACCCTTGATTTTACCAGGAGCATCATTTCCAAAGGTTACATTTCCTTATTAGCTTTCACTTAGAGACATAAACTTACTTTTGTCTCCTATCATATGTTTGGAGCATCCACTGTCAATATACTAGGGGTTCTTTTGTCTTTGATCTAACAACACTAATCCACACTTGTCATTTTCTTTCTTCTTCCAAACCTTGACATTTTCAGTAGAGGGAGTCAGATCTGATTCATAGTTTCGTAAGTGAAAGTCTGCAGCTTTATGTCCATAATTATGGCAGGTGTAATATTCTGGTTCATTGAATAAGGGATCATAATGGTTTCTATTCTTAACTTGTGTCATTTTCCCAGCAATCACATCGTTTGCAGTCTGTGATTGTTTTTTACTTGGTTGTCTCATTCTTTGTTGCGGAAGATATCTATTCCTTGAGTGTTTTGATTGCTCATATCTAAATCTTAAAGAACAGTGTATAGCTTTGTGACCAAAGTTAGACCATAGAAAAATCCTTTGTACCTGGAAAATGGTTGTTTTCTTTGAACAGGTTGATTTCTTTGTTCTACAGATTCAGTTATGGCACTTTTTATTTCACTCTTCCTTGACGACTGATTATCTTCCTCTGTTTCTCCATATTTTTTTGTTGTCAATGAATGTAGACTTTACAAACTTGATGGATTCTTTCTTGATTGGATGACTATAACTCGATCTTTATGCATAACCCAAACCAATTTTCAAATTTGGATTCCTTTGCTGATTCAGAATGGTGGTTAATTCTTATGAGGCCTTAATGTTTGGAAGATTTTGGAGATACAATGCTTTGAACTTCTCCATCTCTTTTCTGGTTTTTACTACCTGTTCTTCCAAGGATTCACATATTGCCTTCTTCTCTGATAATTGTTGTTTCAAAATTTCCTCTATTTTTTTTGCCTCTTCTAAGTCCACCTTTAGCAGGGAAAAGTCTTCATCAGGTCTTTTAGCATTCTTTTCAAACTATATCAACAATTGTTTTTGTTTTCTCTTCTCGAGTCTGAGTCTGTCAATCTCTTCTAAGGCACTAATTAGTTCACCTTCCATATCAACCACAACTTCTTCATCATTAACATCACTTCATGTGTTTTGATTAACATAATCCTCTTTGGACATAAGCACAAAGTCATTAACCTTATCTTCACCATCAGAATCACTATCTATGTCTCTTGAAGAATCATCATTGTTTACACATAAACTTTTATTTTTATCAAATCTCTTGGATTTATACTTCTCTTCACTTTCAGAGTTTTGATCCTTCTTCTTTTGTGGACACTTAGATGAAAAGTTACCTATCCTTCGACAGTTAAAACATTTGAAGGGAAACTTGCCTTGATACTTGCATGATCCCTTCTTTAGTCGTCTCACAAATTTTTCTTCAATTTCATCAGGCTAAGAATCCTCATTCTTATCTGATTTAAATGATGCTTCTCTAGAGGTGGGTTTATCTTTAAATATCCTCATTTCATATGCAGTCAACGTTCCTAGAAGTTGATCAAAAGCCAAGGCTTTTAGATCATTAATTTCTTCTATAGTAGAGACCTTCAGGTTGAACCTATCTGGCAGAGATCTCAAAATCTTCTGAAATAAAGAGGGTTCCTCAATTTTTTCACCAAGTACTTTCATTACATTTACTATTTCTTCAACTCTCAGAAAGTACTTTCCAACAGTTTCATCCTCTTTCATATTTATATGCTCAAACTGTACTCTATAGGTTTGAATCTTGACGTCCTTTACCTTCTCATTACCTTCATAACTACTAATGAGTTTGTTCCACATGTCTTTGGCAGTTTCTAAGTGCATAACTTTTACAAATTCTTCTTTTGCAAGACCACTCAAAATAGCATTCATAACCTTAGCGTTGAAGCTAAATTCTACCTTGTCATCCTTATTAGCTAGTACAACTAGCTTTACATAACCAATCTCTACCACATCCTAGACATCTACACCTACGACCATTATATAGGTTCTCATCCTCACTTTCCAGAAGGAAAATTTTGTTCCATTGAACAGAGGGGCCTTATTGGTTGAAGTTCCTTCATGGATTGACATGTTTAATCTTCCTGATCTACCTTTAGATAAAAGGAACCTGCTCTGATACCAATTGTTGAACAACTGAGAGGGGGGGGTGAATCAGTTGTTACCATGCTTAAACTATTATGCCCATTTTAAACTCTTCACAGAACACTTAATGACAATCACAATGATGCATAGAAGTAAGCAATAAAATATTAAACATCAATCACACATATGAAATATACAGAGATAGATATTTCTTAAGGAAACCAATAAAGGTAAAAACCTCTTCTTCTTGATATGATAAGTAATATTTATTTTATTTACATTATCATACTTGTGAAATCCAACTCCTCTTGAGGCTACAACCTCTGTTTTGCAAGCTGCAACTTGCTGAGAGCACCAACTCTCTATTTTCTCTAGCACCTACTAGAAGGAAGCACCAAGTCCCTGATTTCTATAGCACCCACTAGAAGGAAGCACTGACTCCCTAAGTGTTCCAACACCTACTGGATGGAAGCACCAACTTTCAGTCACACATGCATCGACCTGTATAACAAAGAACAACAGTTCTCCCTTGCACCACCCTGCCACCCTCATTTTTCTGGCTGCAACTAGATGGAAGCTACAACTCCCTGTGTTCAAGCAACCACTTGAACCTCTTAGGACAATATTCCTCCCTTCCACCCTAAAATATTAATCTTTTCTTGCTTGAATCTATTACAGTGATACAATATTCATCAATGGCTTACTAGTCTCATCATTGCTCTGCTCTGTTTGTTTCAGTGTCCTCCTCCTCGCATCTTCATAAGATTTATGTTCTTCTACTCTGTCTCTACATGCGCACCTTGAATTTTTCTACGTCTCTCAGATATCCATATTTGTTCTATGCACTATGCCTCTTCTGTGCATTTCGGTTGTTGTTCATAGCATGCTCTTTCCTGTGTGAAATTACTCTCAATAGAAGCAACCTCCACTTCTATGTTCTGCGTATATTTAAAGTTCCAAGTCCTCCGTTAGATCATCCATATAACTCTTCGTCCCCTCTGGTGGTTACGTTGAGTCTGTTCTTCATCCATGGCCCTTATGCTGAAACTGTTTGTTGGCACAGGGGCAGACCCAGGGTTCAACGCTACAACAGTGCACCAACAAAACCCTAACTATCGACCCTTTCGACAACACCTGCGAAGAAGATGAAGTCTCACCTGAGGTAGAGGTAGGGGTGGTTGTAGGAATCAGATGTCTGCAACCTTAGCTGGGACACAAATTTGTGATTGTAATACTTAACAATGCACTTAGCACTGACAGTTCATCAATACTTAACTACTATATACTTCGTAGATAAAACATTGTATCACATTATTCATTCAGATTTGATGTATCTAAGCACTTATCCTATAGAGGTCAATCAGATCTAGTAGATTCAAGCACTAAGAACATTCACATAGGTCATAGATACATCCATAGACATCATTAGCACAAAGCATAACAGTTCTATATATCTATATCAAAGAACTTAGCAAGTGAAGACATAAACACATCAAGACATCGCACAAAGCGAGCAACACAGTATGTACATGGTTCACCCCCACCTTGGGGCTACGTCCACCAACTCTTCTTCTTTATTATCTTTGTCAAGATTCTTACAGGCACATAGCATCAAAATCTTACTCCACAGAAGACAAGAGATCTGCGCGACGTACTTCACCAGATCCTCCTTCTTCGAGTTAGGGTAAAGCACCAAGCCTTCTTACAATTACTTGCACGTAGCTCTGCAAGTATCACACAGTATGCATAGGGCACTTACAATCCTTCAATATATAGATATAACACTTAGCCTTTTCTAACTCTCCTCTTCTTATATTTCCTAAACATCTATTTATACTTTACAATATAAGCCTAAACATGGGTAAACCCATGGGCTGACATCCCATACCTGTTACATAATCCCAAATCCCAAAAAGGACCCAAAAAGGGGCCGAGATCCCGCGATCTCTACTTCGTATTGCGCTCCAGCTTCAATAGGTTGTTGAAGTCTCAAAATAGGTCAAACTTGACCAAGGATCTCCCAAAACTTGGTCAAGGTCCAACAGGCCCCCAACACTCACCTGTGACTCATCCTGAGTCACTCTGATATGGGTAGTTCTTCTTCAAAATCCTCAAGCTTCTTCGACTTGTTGTTGTGCCTTGGCCTCCTATTTAGCGAGCTCTTGGATGACTGCATCGTTGACAGGTCCATCCAGGCGTTGTTCAGCTGTAGTGACAACCTGATCCAGTTCTTCTCTTTGGCCTTCGACCTCTGTGAACAATTGGTAAGCCTTATCTTGTACAAGTTGGAGCCTCTAAGTTACTTCCATAACTTTTCTTTGGATAGTGTGGATCTGCTGCTAGGAAATGCGCTACTCCTGGGATCACTTCCTTCTTTCCACAGCTAACAGGGGCTTCAACTGCAATTGTATCGCTTCGGCTTGATACTTCGTCTCTTAGAGCTGTGACTCCAGTGCCTTCAGTTCTGGATTCTGAGTGATTTTTTCGTAGGTTTGGGCACTACGATCAATGACTTGCTTACATTCCATAGCAAGGGATTTTATTCTCTCAACTACGCTTCGAGACATTGCTTCTCTTTGATCCCTTACATCATGTGGGGTCTCGGGCACTGCGCGGAGATCTAAGTCTATGATGCGTTGTTGTAGCTCCTGGATAACTTCTGTGAGTTTCTCTACTTGTTGAGTGACTCAATCCTCTGCCTTTATTTCAACGACTTTCACAGAGCGAAGTGCTCTATTGACCCGCGTCTTTCACTTCGAGTTACTCTGTGAACAACTATTCTCTTCCTTGTTGTATCTATTCTTTTTCTTCATCAAACTTTGCTTGGAGAGAAATCTTTTCATGTTCTGTAGCTCGGCATTGCTCTACAACTACTCCTTGCACTTGCATCAAAGCTTGGGTGGCTATTTATGTTTCCTCTTATGCTTGTCGAAGGTAAGCTTCGACAGTATCAGCTAGTCGGTGGAGTTGGTCTGGCTCATCTCCCAACTCTGGTTCTCCCGATGGTAGAGGTGTAATGGATACTGCGCGGAAGGACTGAAGGGCAGGACTGAAGGGCCTGATGTACCCCTCAGAGCTCGATTTCAATCCTATCATACATTTCTTCCTACTTTTCTCCTTGTTTCTTTGCTATCTCCAGTGAAGCATCATTCAGAGATACTATGATGAATTCAAAATCATTGGAGATGAGGATAATCTGCATCTTGGTCATGGTGGCTTTCGATTTCTTCCAGGAATAAGGTTTCGAGGGGGAAACCTTCCTCTTCTTCAAAGGGTCAACCTCATCTCTGGGTAGTGTTACTTCTCCTAGTCTCTGTTCAACTTCTACTTCGTCACCACCCCCTCGGTCAAGTGACATGGAAGTAGTCTTCCCTGAGGTGTTGCTTAAGTTTTGGACCTCCTCAATCTTCTTTTGTCTGCTAGTTCCAGGTGTATTCTGTTCTTTATGAGTATCTTCTGGGATTTCACTATCAGATATCTCTGCGGGGTTGGCAGGGATAAGGAGGCCAATAGACCATTCCTTGGTGATCTCCTCAAGGTATTCTTCTGTGATTTTGTAATATGACTGGAGCTGCTCTTTATGTTCATCTACTCGAGCTGTAATGTAGATAAAGTGTCAATCTGTGTTGAACTTCATTAGTGGTCGGAACCTCTGTAGAGTGTTCAAATTCATGTGAGGCTTAGATTCATGGTTATCAAAATTGTTCTCGGTGCATGGTGCGATGGGCTAAATAGATAACTTGGCAACGGATCTCTTGCAACGGGCGAGAATCCTTCATTAACTCTATTATGTCCATTATGGCATGGTCCAACGGTCTAGTGGTGAACCATAAATGCCTTTATACCCATTTAGGGGGTCGTCTGAATGGTTATATTGATCCCAACGACTATATTTCTTCGCCATGGCGAAGTGCCATGTGATGCTGCTCTGTTATCCCTGCGAAGCTCCAATTTTGCAAATTTTCCTTCTGCTAAGTTCCCTCTGGAACCTTCTAAAACTTGTCAATCTTAGCTCTCTTCTTACTTAGTTTTCTAGCTTTCTTTCGAGTGAGATTCACCTCGGTATTCCTTTTTCCATTCTGATTCTTATCTTCTTTTGGCATAGTTACTTCGCGTTGTTGAGATTATTTTCTAAGAGTCGAGGGTGATACTTCTTCTTTAGCTGGAATAGGTACTTCAATCTTCTGTGGGTCTTCTAGTGTTCTTGCAAATTCGATATCTGGGTCTCTAGAGTTAGATAGCTTCGATATGTTGTTCTATTCTTCAATAAAGTGTGTGATCCTTCTAGTCATGAAATATTTTAACTCTTGCTTCTTCTGCGCTAAGACTTCTTCTTCTTCCTTCCTTCTGGCCTGATTTCTTTCAATCCAAGGTTTTCCTAGTAACATGGTAAATGGGGCGTTGTTCTCAATAAATTTAATAATCTCAAATTCTTCCTCTGTCAAAGTTCCATAGGAATTCATAGAAATTTGGGTGATCTTCCCACATAGGTTTATCATTTTTCCTCTAAATAGCCCTATTCCTCCCAATGAAGGAGTCATAGCAGGTTCCATAAAAGTTCCCAAGTTCTTTCTGTCATGATATTCACCCGTGTTTCCTCATCTAGAACACATTCAATGTCAAAGTCTCTTATTCTTTCTTCAAGTCATTCTTTTTCTTTGAAGATCTCTGATAAGCTGACATGTTGGTGGTCATTCAGGGTTTCTTTTATCTATAGCAATACTTTCTCTGATTCTTTCTAGGGTTCTGCCATTTCTAGATCTACTTTAGGGTTTTCTTGTTTCGTGTTCATTCCTTCAAGCTTAGCAATCGTTCTAGGGAAATCCAATACTTCATGGTCCATAGCTTTGCAAAAAAGACAACTAAGTCTTCTCCCAGGGCATTCCTTAGCAAGATGTCTTGATTTTATGCAACTGTAACAAAGGGTTAATCCTCTCTTTATTTTAAATGATTCCCAACTCCTTCTATACTACACGCCAGGGTCATAGTAGCTAACCTGCAAACATTTCTTTTGAGGAGCCTACATCCACTTGTTAGTCCAAAAATTCTTTGTATGCGTAGGTATAACATATCTTTCACTATTCTTATCATATCTACACATATAAAGCTTTATTTCATCTATTAGTGCCCTAGTTTTCAAGCTAGGACAGAATCTATCAAACATACCTAGATCCATACTTTTGAAACAAAAATTCCCACTTATCTTACTTCTACAGAGCAGAAAGATTTGAGATCTAAAACTTTTCACTATTCTTACCTTTATCAGAGCACAAAGCTTGCAAATCTTACCTTTTTTAATAAAAACTTCTCACTTTTACCTTTCTCATAGCACAAAGCTTTTAGATCTTACCTCTTTTTTTTTCAGATTTGACCTCTTTTCTTGGCATCGAGCTTCAAAAAATAAGTAGAGTATTGGGCACTGGAGAAACAAATCTACGCATAGAGCTTTCACAATTTTAGGACGAATATTTGCACAAAGATTCTTCTTTCTCAGCTCTTAGAAATCACAGTTTCAGGTCGGATCTTTGCACAAAGCTTCTTCTTTCTCAGTTCCCAGCAATCACAGTTTTAGGTCATGTCAATGAAACCATTTTTTGGCACAGGGGCAGACCTAGGGTTCAACGCTACAATAGCGCACCAAAAAAACCCTAACTACCAACCCTTTCAGCAACACCTGTGAAGCAGATGAAGTCTCACCCAAGGTAGAGGCAGGGCTTGTTGCAGGACTCAGGTGTCTACAACCTTAGCTAGGACACAGATCTATGATTGTAATACTTAACAAAGCACTTAGCACCGACAGTTCATCAATATTTAACTACTATCTACTCCACAGATAAAACATAATATCGCATCATTCATTTACATCTGATGTATCTAAGCACTTATCCTAGAGAGGTCAATCAGATCTAGCAGATTCAAGCACTAAGAGTATTCACATAGGTTGGATCTACATCCATATACATCATTAGCACAAATCATAACAGATCTATCTATCTGTATCAAAGCACTTAGCAAGTAAAGACATAAACACATTAAGACATTGCACAAAGCAGATCAACACAACATGTACATGGTTCACCCCCACCCTGGGGCTACGTCCACCAACTCTTCTTCTTTATTATCTTTTTCAAGCTTCTTACAGGCACATAGCATCAAAATCCTACTCCACAGAAGATAGGAGATATGCGCGTACTCTACCAGATCCTCCTTCTTCGAGCTAGGGTAAAGCACCAAGCCTTCTTACAATTACTTGCATGTAGCTCTGCAAGTCTCACACAGTATGCATAGAGTACTTACAATCCTTCAATCACATATATCTAGCACTTAGCCATTCGTAACTCTCCTCTTCTTACATTTCCTAAACATCTATTTATACTTTACAAAATAGGCCTAAACATGGGTAAACCCATGGGCCGACATCCCATACCCGTTACATAATCCCAAATCCCAAAAAGGACCCAAAAAGGGGCCAAGATTCTACGATCTCTGCTTTGTCTTGTGCTCCGCCTTCGACAAGCTATTGAAGTCCCAAAATAGGTCAAAATTGACCAAGGATCTACAAAAACTTGGTCAAGGGCCAACATTGTTCATCATTAGTGGTCGTTCCTGAGATTCTTTGGCTTTTCTAGCAGCTACAGTCTTCGATGATTTTCCATATGTCAAGGGTCTCTATGATGAGTCTACATTCCATTGGAAGTTACCTTGAGACTCATGAGCTTCTATGGTGATCACCCTGAGATTCTTTGAATTCTCTGGTAGATGCAATCAATCATTTTTATGTAGTTACAATTAGTCAGTCTCTAGCTGTTACTGAGAGAACCTTCATTCACTCATGTCTTTGGTGTCTTTTTCCCTCTTTGATAAATCTACACAGTGGGTGCTAGCTCTTATTGTTAATCCCCTAACTTCCACATGATCACGGATGTGACCAGATGCCTATCCAACAGGCGCTTCGCGACTTCACATTTCAGGATATCCAACTGTGATTTGCCTCGATCTTCCCAACTCGTGAAACTTTGAAATGGAGCCTAGAAAAGCTAGCTCCTTCCCTTATCTCTCTATGATGTGACCACTAGCTGTGACTAGGGGCCCAACATGAGGGTGCTTTGTGATTTCACATATAGCGAAGCGGAGACTAGCGACATGCTATCTCCTCCTTTAACTTTCTCTTGATGTGAACTTTCGATGTGACCATGGGCCAAATATTTTGAGCGCTTTGCAATTTTGCATTTCACGACTTTGCGTCTTGTCTCCCTTGACAATCAATGGTCTATATCTCTCCTCAATCTGACAACTCAGATCAATTCGCGATTTCGCATTTCGTGACTTTGGGAGTCTCATTACCTCCTTTCTCCTAATACCCGAAATAGCGATGGTGCTAGATCGACAGTCGAGATCTCTCATCGATCCAACAGCTCAGATCAAGTCGTGATTTCGTGTTTCGAAACTTTGGGAGTCTCATTACCTCCGTTCTCCCAATATGTGAAGCTTTGAAATGACTTCACATCAGATCAACAGTCGAGGTATCTCTCTCTGATTGACAATGGTAATCAATATCGTGGACTCTGACTTCATATCAGATCAACAGTCCAGATCCTTGGTGATCTGACGACCCAGATCATTTCACGACTTTGCATATCACGAGTTCCTACAACTTTGACCTTTGACTTCTCCAGCTCGTGAGTCAGCAAAATGTTGATCTCTCGCCACGTGTCCTCTGATTTCCAACGACCCAGATCATTTCACGACTTCATATTTCACAGAGTTGGAGGATGGCTCTTTCCCATTATCCTCTTCACAGTTATACTGGATCTAACAGTTGCTAGTCCTTCATGCTCCAATCCTGTGGAAAAGGTCTAATCTCCTCCTCTGCACACTCCTCCTCTCTGTACTCTGATCTAACGGCCATTGGGTATTCTTGGTTGGTGATCCAACGAACATTGTCGCTCCTCCTCCTGAGCTTTGGATTTCTCAAATCTCTAAGTGTCAAAGACCACGACATTTGATCCTTCAGCAAGCCTTGATGACTTGAACCTCATCTGTGTTTCTGTGAATGCTATCTCTCCTGAGCTTTGGTAATGGAATTCACCTTGGCCTTGGTTCCCACTTGCACTCTGCGTGCAATGCTGCACTATTCCTTCTCATCTTCTCGACCTTGTTCTTCTATGTATTCATTGTTGGCTGTTGTTCTTGCCATGTACACTCTATTTGTAAACCTTCCATCATCATTGTTGTTCTTGCCATCAATGACAAGCATATTTTTCCTGTAAACATGCCAACATAGTGACTAACATAATTTTTTTTATCAATTCTCAAGTAGTCATTGAACAGCAAAAACACTACAACGTGAGGGATGGTGACACACCATGAGTTGGAGGACATCTCCCACAATAGAGAGGAAGAATTTGATGAAAGGAGGGTAGTGGAAACCCCTCCAGATTTGGATGAAACTGTAAGAAGCCTCATGGAATAATTACATACTTGTAAGGTTGATAAAGGAGCAGGAAAAGAAGACTGAAATTAATGCAGTCTTCCTGCAAATTCTATCATATATACAAAGGCAACTGCAACATGGTCCATCTTCCAGTCATGTGGAAAGACATCATACTAAGAAAACTCCAATTCCACCTTAGATACATAAGCATGGTCCTGAAAGTGGCCACACTAGGAGGAGCACCTCAAAGAAGACCCAACATGGAGCCAAGAGACACTCACCGGAATATTACTTTGAGGACACTGACAACTCCAAGGGATATTCTAATGGAAAAAATAGTTCCCAATATCAGACGAAAGGAAATAAGAGGAAACATTCCAAGAGTCATGACCCTGAGGAATTCAAGAAATCCAAACCACCCACCTTCGATGGAGAGATTAAGAAGGGGGAACAAGAAGAAGTTTGGCTCCTTGGATTAAAGAAGTACTTCAGATTCCATGACTAATCTGAAAACTTAAAGGCTCGGATATCCATTTTCAACCTGAATGGGAAAGCTTCCATTTGGTGGGAAGACCTTAGGAATGTGAAAGGAATCCATGAGAAGGACTTGTCATGGAAACAATTTGAGAAATACTTGAAGAAGAATTATTTGTCGAAAAAGTACTTTGATGTGAAGACCAAGGAGTTATATGAACTCAAGCTGGGGAAACTCACCATAGATGAGTATATCAACAAATTTCTTGAGCTGATGAGGTATGTTCCCTACATAAAGGATGAAAAGGTAAAGATGAAATGATTTATTAATGGATTACCTCAATCCTATCGTGACAAAATTGAGTTTGATGAGCCAAAGAATATAGAAGATACTCTTCGAAAAGCAAGGTATTGCTATGAGTAATTCAAAAATAAGACATAACCCCATGATGATTGGAAGAAGAAAAACAATTCGAGATTGAAGAAGAAGGGGTTTAAATCCTCTATATTTAAGAACCATGGGAAGAGCTCTAGGATTAGCCTTCCTACCAGAAGTGTGTATCAACAAAATTTTCCATTTGAGAGTGGAAATAAACCATTTAGAGTAGTTCCAAGTAACATTGATAACATGAAGACAGAAACCTTGAAATGTTGGGGTTGTGACGAGGAAAATTTGTTGAGGGGTTGTTTGCATACGAAACAGAACTATGGGAGGGTCTACAACGTCCAACAAGTTACCATAGTCAATGATGTGGCTAGGAGCATGCCAAAACCTTATGCGGCCTTGGATAATAGACAAGCTGACCACCAAGCTTCAGTGGTGGATATGGAAGGTATGCTTTCCAACCATCATGTTTCCATTTTAATTTACCCTATTTCTAATTTGAGTTTTGTTTCCCCTCAAACTGTTGATAAATTCAAATTGCAACAAGTTACACATGTTAAACAATGGTTGGTACAACTAGCCACTGGAACCAAAAGAAAAGTGATAGAGGTCATACCAACATGCCAATTTGTTATAAGTGGGTTTTCCACCCAAACGAACCTAAACATACTTCCTTTAGGATCTTATGATTTGTTGATTGGCAATAACTGGTTGGCTTCCTACAAAACCAAGTTGGATTGTTACAATAAAACCTTGGAGTGTAAAAATGAAGAAGGAACAAGGGTAATCCTACAAGCTATTCAAAAGCATGTCTCAATGAGACAAATATCATACCTCCAAGTGAAGAAGTATTGCAAAAAGGGTTCTCCCTTGTATGCAATACAAGTATTGAAATCTATTGAGAATGATAAACCCATCCTAGAGGACCATCCCATATTAAGAGAATATAAATATGTATTCCCAAAACATGTGTCAGGTCTACCTCCAAGAAGGGATATTGATTTTTCAATAGAACTTGTACCAAGAGTGGTGCCAATATCTAGAACCCCCTATAGATTGAGTAAAATAGATCTAGTTGAACTCAAACTACAACTCAAGGAGATGTGGTACAAAGGATACATTCGGCACAATGTCTCTCCATGGGAAGCACCAACCTTTTTTGTGAAAAATAAAGATGGCACACTCAGACTGTGCATATATTATAGACAACTCAATAAGATGACCATCAAGAATAAGTATCACTTACCAAGGATCAATGACTTGTTTGACCAATTAAGGGGTGATGCAATATTCTCCAAGATTGACTTGAGGTCTGGATACCATCATGTCTGAATTAAAGATGAAGACGTCCACAAGACAACCTTTAGGACAAGATATAGTCACTATGAATTTGTGGTGGTGTCATTTGGGCTTACCAATGCACCAACCACTTTTATGTGCTTAATGAATAACGTATTTAGAAAGTTCTTGGATAGGTTTGTGTTGGTTTTCATTGATGACTTCCTAATCTATTCCAAGAATAGGGAAGAAAATGAAGAACATCTCAAGCTAGTACTCCAAGTACTAATAGAACATCAACTCTATGCTAGTCTTAGTAAGTGTGACTTTTTCTAGAAACAAGTCCATTACTTAGAGCATGTTATTTATGAAGAAGGAGTAGTAGTTGATCATGAAAAGATTAAATCTATCATGGATTGGCCTACCCCAAAGGATGCATATGATATCATATCCTTTATGGGCCTAGCAGGATACTATAGGATATTCATAAGGGGATTCCCCAAGATTGGTTACCCAATCACCTCCCTTCATAAAAAGGGGGTTAAATTCATTTGGACATCAGAATGTGAAGAAAGATTTCAAGAGCTGAAATACCTTCTAACCAATGTGCATGTACTAAAGATTGTAGACCCAAACAAGGAATTCCTTGTGTGTACAAATGCCTGAAAGGAAGGGCCTAGAGGATTCCTTATGAAAGAAGGACAGGTGATTTGCTACGAATCCAGAAAATTGAATGAGCATGAAGTCAATTATGTGACCCACGATATGGAATTGGCTACTATAGTGCATGCTTTAAAATTGTGGAGGAATTACCTCTTAGGTAGAATATTTGTACTTATGATAGACCATTATAGGTTGAGGTATTTGTTTAACCAACCAAAACTCAATGTGAGACAAATTAGGTGGATGGCTCTCCTTAGTGATTTTTTTTTTGAAATCAAACATATAAAAGGAAAGGAGAATAGGGTGGTTGATTCCCTTAGTAGAAGTATGAAAGTAGTTCACTTGGTAGTTGTAAGCGTTAGTGAATTAGACATCAAAAAGAGGGTCAAAACTGCATAAGAAACATATGCATTTTTCAAGAACGTGACACCATACCTAAAGCAAGAGCCCACAGGGCTGAAGTACGAAGGCTATCAAATGTTCAATGATGGCATGCTGACTTTCAAGGGAAGATTGTATATTCCAAATTGTGATGACTTGAAGAGGTTTATAATGGATGAACTACACAAAAGACCATATATTGGTCATCATGGTTATCAGAAAATGATTATGGCCACTAGGAAACTATTTTATTGGCCGGAATTGAAAAAGGACATAATTGATTACTTAGCTAAGTGTATAGAATGTCATCAAGTCAAGGCAGAGCACTGGAACCCAGCAGGGTTGTTGCAACCCCTACCAATTCCCGAATGAAAATGGGAAACCATCTCCATGGATTTCATCGTAGAATTACCAAGATCAACCAAACAAAATGACGCCATCATGGTAGTTGTGGATAAATTGAGCAAGGTTGCTCACTTCATACCCTTCAAGTCAACTTGCAAGGAAATAGATATTTCCAACACTTTCATGAAAGAAATATTTACACTGCATGGCATGCCTAAGGAAACTATATCCGATAGAGATACAAAATTTACTTCAAACTTTTGGAAATATCTGTTTGTTGGTTTTGAAACAAAATTGCTCTTTAGTACAACCTATCGCCATAAAACTGATGGGAAGACAGAGAGGGTAAAACAAGTGTTAGAATACATGTTGAGGATGCATGTAATGCAACAACCCAAGAAGTAGGAGGACTACCTACCATTGGTAGAATTTGCCTACAACAATGTCTATCAAGAATCATTAAAAATGATCCCTTTTGAAGCCCTCTATGGAAGACAATGCAACATTCCAATTAGCTAGAACAACCTAGTAGACAAAGTTACAATCGGGCTAGATATGCAAAAGGAAATGGAACAACAACTATTTCAGATCAGACAAAATATGATGAGGCTACATGGGAAATGGAGGATGCCATGAAACATGCATATTCATTTTTGTTTACTTTTGTACATACATAGCACATCGACAGATAGAACATTGAGGACAATGTTCCTTTAAGGGGTAGGGGATTGTAATACCTTTGTTTCCCCCATTTTTTAAATACAACTATAACTGACCAAGAGACTATGGAAAACTAAATATGTGTGAATGTTTGATTTGATGAACCTTTGTATAAAAGGGTCAATGTATGAATTTTTTGTTATTAATAGAAATTGGATATGTGTTGCACAATTGTTGAAAGGGGGGAGTTTTCCAAGATAGACCATGGATGTTATGAGAGATATGGTGAGGGGAAACCAAGAATGGTTTAGATGACCCTCACCAAACCAATACCTATTGGGTGTAATTGCTCAATAGTCCTCTGACCCATAAATGAATTACCAGTCAGGCTAGTAGTTGGAAGGCCATCCTCAAGAATTAATGAGAAGATGGTGCAGGGTACCCATCTATAAGGATTCTAGGCCTGACCATGAATTTGGATTCAGGCCCATGCAACCTTGCTGGGGAAGGCAAGAAATGAGGTAATTCGGGGGGACAAAGACCGATCTACAAGAAGCAGAGTAGAGAAAAAAATCTAGAGAGAAGAGAAGTGAGCATGCTTCGACTCTAGAGTTGAGAGAAAATATGAGAAGCAAGCTTGTTTTGGTTCTAAGAAGCCTTGGGAAGGATCTCACTACAAGCTCATAAACAAGGCTGACGAGTGACTGAGGAAGTGCTCTCGTAAACCTTCTTTCTTGGTGTAGAGGAATCTGGTTGCCAATTTCCTGTGGGAGGAGAAGAGTAACCTCCAACCCTAACTGTCATGGAGCAAGGAGAAAGAATCTCTCTCAGAGCATCATGGTCTAGCTCAGGGGTGGCTAGTGGTTAATTCGTTAGGAGTGGTTGTGCCTATAGTTGGGCGGAAACAAGCACCCCTTTCAACAGTCGCTTCACATTCTCCATTTATGATAAGTATTATCATACTCTGTGTATATATATTCTATGAGATCGTGGAATGTATGTGTTTATGGTTAAGTCTTTCACTATTTGAACAGTTATTAGAAATGCTCATTTTCTTCTGTAAACTACTGTATCTATATGGTCTTTTATTTATTTTAGTTTAGCTACAAGAGAGTCATGGGATGTGAATCCACAGGAGATTCGGGGTAGGAGTAACTAAAATGTCTAAGTCATGTCGATTCTTTGAGTTTTCCCTTAGCGGGAATGTCAAGTTCAACCCTATGGGAGAAGGTCGTTTCCTTCAGACTATCCACCCAATTTGACTAAGGGCTCATGCTCGCATCCTTAACCCATTTGTTGCTAAAAGGATTAGCGCTTAGCCCACAATAATTTTCAAAGGATCCATATGACGAGGGTCCGGGAACCTTGCGCTAGTCCCAAAGGAGCTATCTCTTTCAGCTTCAAAAATTCGGAACTTACGACTCCACAACCCTTGAAAGTAGATGAAGTCCAGAGTCGCGAATGGATGAGGGCCATCGATCTGGGGACCCAGGGGTGACCTCTCTCAACCGTTAGATAGGACTTAGGAAGGTTAGTGTTAAGCGCTTCGACAAAGTTCCACTTCGAGAGAATATGAGTGGTCTAGTTCCAAAACTCTCGAAGGTCAAAGTCACGAAGTAATATGGACCATTGATAGTAGAGGGATGCATGTCTACATATCAATAAATATCCAGAAGTTCAGGTATTCATCGGTATAGGGACACGAGAGTTTCCCCAGATCTATACAAGTCAGAGTAAATCATGATTGTGAATGTTGGGTACACGTGGCGATATATCGGGCATGGTCCAGAGGGGAATATGGAATATGCACAATGAACTCCTGAATTTCAAACTTTTGAAGTGACGTGGACCTTTGTTCCTCAGATCCTTAGGGATCCCAATCAGCCATCGATCTAATGAACCCACCCTCGACTTCCCAACCAACCAGGAACGTGTCATGGAGCGACACATGGCCCCTACTTGTCCCCTGTCAAATGTTGTCCCTCCAATTAGAGATGTTGGATGAGAGGGTAGGTGGAAATCTATCCTATAGTCCAAAGATTTAGTACTTCAAATGAACTTGGAAAATAGTTTTCAAGGTGTGAAAATTCTCGAATTCGCGAATGACGAAGTAATCTGGACTGTTGATACGTAGAGGACACATGGCACTAGATCCGAGAGTCCCGAGACTTGGATCTTCGAAAAAATTGCGATGTGAGGAGTGGGTAAGATCCGAAGTCTGGATCTACGTGGACTCTTACTGACCGTGAGATCGCGGTGTTGGGAAGCTATCATGCCAAGATGATATGGAATCCTAACGTCATTCAAGGTGACGTGGACCCACATTATGCATGCCATGTCACTCGTATATGGCCAATTCATAGACCCCTTATTCCTATTATATCATGACACATGTCACCCTCTAATGAGGACACATGTCACCCCTGGCCCTCGTCGCGTATCAGCTTCTGGTTCGTTCTCGCCTGGCTAATGTGGTTGGCGACATGTTTGGGACTCCGGGAGTCTAGATAGATTCAGGAGTTCGGAAGATTTGGGCATAGTATAATAAATGGATGTTCAATGTCAATTGATGAACCTCAAACATCAAATGTTCAACGACAATCATTGATTTTCGAAACTCCAAAAACATAGGACGTCTGTTGTTGATT
>JASDQU010735787.1:142633-153046 GCA_032191745.1 Picea mariana | reverse complement strand
TTGCATTCTTGCATTGCTTGACAGACCTATTGTAATACATTTTTGTCCTTTCTTTTTTCTTCTGTAATGTTGTCTGTAGTAAATATGGGCGATATTGTTCTTTGGTGGCCTTATTGGTTCACTGGTTGTTTCTTTCTCGTTGTTTGCTCACCAGTTTCTTGTTTTCCTATTGTTGTTGTTGTTGTTGTTGTCGGTGCCCATTGACGGGTGGGTTTCGTTACTAGATTTACATTTATGTTTGTTCTTTGTTGTTTGCTATTTCCAGTTTTCAAGTGAAAAATTGAAATGGTAGAGATGCTTGAGTCAACATCCTCTTCCAGAACATTTTCGTATGCGAAGAGAAAAATAGATTTCCTTTTTTATATGTCAATGGTTGTTATGGAGGTGTCCCAATTGCGGATGAAGAATGCCAATAGTGGGAGGCCTTTGCACAGTCCTTGCAGTTTTCAATGTTTACCTACCAGGCTTCACAACATGAAATGTTTGCTTAACAAGCATGTTACAATATATTCCTCCATTTTTTTTATATAATCTTGTCTGCAATAAATTTGGACAATATTTATTTCCACGAGCATTCCTGGTTGACTAGTTGATGCTTGCTCATTGGTTCGCTGCATGCTGCTTATTGTTGTTTGATTCAACTTTGCAGAGTTGAGGTCCTGCAATTAAGCCTCTTTCTACTTGCCTTTTCAAAAACACATCTCCACTTGGAAAACACAAATTGGAACATGACTTTACAGTTGGGCCACCAAAAAATACTATTAAGATAAAATAATGTGAAATTTTTTGCAGTAGATATAAACAAAATGTCTTTTGACTTGAATCAGAGTTTGTTGAGCTCCAACTATATTTCATAGCTGAGAATGTTTTTACCATAGTTAATTTGTTTCTATGGCTTCATCGTTATGAGACTATGTGTTGTTGTGTGAGGGATAAAGGTCTTGTCTCCCTTTCTTTTTCCTCTTCTAAACTTGCCTATTTTTCCCTTTTGTTCTTCCCCTCTATTATGCATTTTTGGTTCTACACTTGGTCATGTTTTTGTGCTCGCGAGTTCCCAGGGTGGCAAACTGACAAATCGTCATCGCCATCTATATCTTCACATCACGAGTCCGACTGACCACTGTTCGTTTGGATACTTATCCAATTTTATGAACACAGGTTTGCAGATAGGCATTATCAAACTCTCGTGCTCTGTGTTCGGGGTATACATCTTGCACACAAAACTTCGGTGATCTGCAATTCGACCTGAGACTCCTTGAACTCACAAGCCTGACTCTACTTACAATGACTCTGTCTTACCGACTTGGCTTTCCATACTTGTCAAGTCTTCAAAGTTTCGCAGGTTCACAGACTCTCAAGTTCACAAAAGTTTAAGAGTATTTTTCTCTTCCCTCCATCCTCGCCACCTTTTGCACTTCCCAATGCACATTAATTATGATTTTACTAGTGACAACTCACCAGACAAGTTTGAAAAGATTGGCATTAATAAGCGGAAAGCTCGAGGACATCTCCCATTAAAACACATTAATGAGCAAATATTATGGGATCTGATAAAAAAAATTGTGTCCATCTTGAATTGGCAAAAATTGTTGGTTATTTTAGTTTTTTTAACGCATCACCATATTTACAATGAAATATTGTACTACCCCACTGTCATCTACAAACGTGTCATCCATAAAGGTATTGTCGTCATGTCCCTCTTTAATACTATGCATATATTACATGTTGTCATATTTGGGAATATGCTTGCATATGGAAATGCTATCTCATTTTATTAATGACTATTCAACACACATATTCAAAAAGATTGGTTTTATACTTGGTCTCGTTTCTGTGCTCGTCGGTTTCCGGGGTAGTGAACTGAAAAACTCCCATCTCCATCTATATCTTCACATCACCAGTTTGACAAACAATCATTCGTTTGCATACTTAGCCAATTTTATGAAAGCGGGTTCGCGGGTAGGCACTATGGAACTCTGGTGCCCCGTGTTCGGGGCATACATCTTGCACCCAAAACTTCGATTCTCTAAAATTCGACCTCAGACTCCTCGAACTCGCAATCCTGACTCTACCTACGATGACTCCGTCTGTAAGACCCACCTTTCCATAGTTAGTCAAGTATTCAAAGTTTCGTGGGTACACACACTCCCGTGTTCAGAAAAGTTTAAAATAATTTTTCGCTCCCCTCCATCCCCGCCACCTTCTGCCCTTCCCAATGCACATTAATTATGCTTTTACCATCCGAAAGAACAGTGCTTCCATAGTGAAACCAGTGCATACCAAGCAAGCAGGCTTTCAAAGTGACAACCCACCATACAGGCTCGAAAATATTGGCTTTAATAAGAAGAAAGCTCGATGACATATCCCATTAAAGCGCATTAACAAGCAAATATTATGGGATCTAATAATTTTTTTTGCATCCATCTTGAATTGGAAAAAAGTGTTGGTTATTTTAGTTTTTTTAAGGCATCATCGTATTAGAAGTGCAATATTGTACTACCACGCTTCCATCCACAAACGTGTCATCCACAAAGGTCTTGATGTCATGTCCCTCTTTAATATTGTGCATATATTATAGGTTGTCATATTTGAGATTTTTCTTGCATATGGGAATGTTAAATTGTGTTATTAGTGACTATTCAGCACACATATTCAAAAAGATTGACATTAATACGTGAAAAGATCGAGGGCATCTTCCATTAAAATGAATTGAACCAATATTTACGAAAGATTATACTATCATCCTCCAACATTCATTTTAAATACTTATTCCCATTTATCTCTATCATTGAAGACTTGGGTTTTAAGGTGCCTTCGTTGTAATGTTACTGGTCATCGACATGTGAGACAACTTAGAGATGCCATTTAGGCCCAATTGAAAGACGAGGGAATGGTTTTATGTGATGTTAGCTTTGAACGAAAATAAAATTTGTTAGCCAACAGAAACTCAGACACACACAAAAAAAATCAAGTATCTTGTGATTGGTATTCTCCCTATATTCGATGCTTTGGTTGGTTGAAAGGCCTTCCTACAGATTTGTGTGTTTAACTTCTTTGTTTTCTTAATGGAATTTAGAAGGCAATTTCAGGTCACCTGCAAAATGCTCCTTCATTGAAGTTTATAGCTTCTTCCAACAACACAGATTTGGAAAATGTATCAAATTCTGCACACTACACATGAATTTATCTTTCATGAGAGGAGTCGCACATTTAGAGGCTTGCAAAATGGTCTGGAATATTCAGAAATTACACCAAATATTACTCCATTCGTGAATATACTTAGAAGGAAATTATAAATTTGGATCGTTGGGAATGTGAGAAATAGTATGGGTGGTTGAATCAACATGCTAAAATTACAGAAGTTTCTATTTCAAAGTTTGTCTAGTGACTTTTGGGTGTGGTAGCAGACTTGACAGAAAGTCAGATTATTTATCAAAGTTTGTTTATCGTCCTCTGGATGTAGTAACAGACTCCACATACAATCAACTTTCTATCATCGCTGCACATTTTTTTCACTATTCCTATGCATATGATTACATCTGGGTCGATGAGCTTGCCTCTCTTTGCATGAATATTCTCCTCCTACTTGAAGGTGGGTATATAAGCAGGGAACGACGCTCTCAAAATTTTCTAATGCCTGCATTGATATGTAACTAGAAAAATTTAGTGGGAAGGAATTTTGGATTATGGACTTTGCAACACTTTCTAAAGATTACTTTATACTACCACCTTCTGCAAGAAGTTTGGCGTGTTTAGGTAATGATTTGGCTTCTGAAAAACACCTTTTACTACCACCTTCATGTAATCATTTTGTTTCATTCTTTAGAAGATACCTTGATGTAGTAGTGTATTCCAGAGTTGTTTCCACCCAGTATCAATCTTCCTATTGTTTCCCTCATTTTGAATAAGGAGAATGCATTTCTTCTGTTGCAGTGGATCCGATATTTGAAAAAAACAAAAGGAAATGCTCAATGCTTGAAGTATTTAATTGTCTAGATCAAATAAATCGCCATGGCCTCGCCGCAAGAGCCTCTCGAGTTGTTCATCAAGATCACAGATCGATAAGGACATAGTGCCTTCTTGGTCATAGAGTGCTTCCATCGCCAGCTTGTGTTTACACAACTGCTTTTATTGCTACTTTCTTTCTTTGTCTTGGTGGTGGATACTTCTATTCCAACCAACATGATGGAAATAAACTAGATCTAGATCTAAGGAATTTGATCACTTCTGGGAATCTGAGTTGACTATATATTAATTTCGGTTAACTTAAAATGGTTTATGTGTGCAACCTAATGTTAGACATAGAAAATACAATTTATTATTTCTTAAAACATGGAACAATGTATTTTTTTAATACACGGTCGTTCGAAAAGTTTGGGGCATTGTTTGGGATTCACTTCCTTCAAGGATCTTAATTAATCACTCAATTAATATTACTTGTGACAATGAAATCAAGCCGACGTCCACTATGGCAATTGCATTAACACTGCAATGTCAGATAATAGATGTCTGACATGTACCTAATGTCAAGGTTATTATCGCACATGACACAAAACATCCAAAGATTTCTCGACTCAGAGAAACATTGTAGTTGTCATGACAAAGAAACACTAAATTCGATGTTCTTTGTTGGTATGAAAATCCTGCTGTCTAAGTGCTTTGACAATGACAACATTGCTTATTCACCGCATTGTTGTACTGCAGTCAATAACATTGTTCCCATTTCCATCTCCAGTGTCGATGTCCAAGGTTGAAGCTATCTGGAGCCTGGATTCACCACTATTGTGGATAACGTAAGGTGAAACTACCTGGAGCCTGGGATCACGAATTCTTACACTGCACATTAGTATCAGTAGTGATAGAAATTTGATTGTATGTCGAGTCTGTTACTACATCCAGAGGTCGCTCAACAATATTTGACATAGAAACTGGTTGTTTATCAAGTATGTTACAAGTTTGGCATGAAACGTTCTATAATTTTAGAATGTTGTTTCAAACACGCATACAGTTTCTCACGATCATGAGGATCCAATTTTATAATTTCCTTCTGAGTATATTCAGGCATGGAGTAATATTTGGCGTCACTTCCGAATATTCCAAACCATTTTGTGGGTCACGATGTATGCCACCTCTATGACGGAAGATATATTCTGATGTGATATGCAACATTTGATACACTTGTCAGATCTGTGTTGCTGGAATAAGCTATGTACTTCAACAAAAGAGCATTTTTCAAGTGACTTGGACCTCCCTTCCAATTTACAACAATAAAACAAATAAATTCAACATACAAATCTTCACGTAGGACTTTAAACCAAACATATGATCTAATAAAGGGAAAATAACAATAACAACATACTTGAATTTTTTTTGTCTCAACTTTTGTTGGCTAAGAGGATGTTTTTCCCACAAAGATGACGTCACATAAAACCACTCCCTCGTCGTTGAATTGGGCCTGAATAACATCTCCAAGTTGTCCCAGGTGTCGATGACCAGGAACATTACAAGGAAGGCACCTTAAACCCCAAGTTTTCGACGATACAGGGAAATTAACACTTATCAAAGTATGGAATGTTGAATAACCAGCTAATGTAGAAAGCCATTTCTAGAAGAGACAAGCTGTTCGAAAAACTTGGGATAGATCTAGCTGGCAGCACCAATGAAGTCCAAGACCCAAAATTGATATTCAAGTCGTTCTTTTTTACCAAGAAAGCATTTGATGATCAAGTTGAAATCTATAAAAGATTTTCTACAACCTTCATTATTGTACATATTTGCCTTTTTTTTTCGGCGACAACCCCAATCACAGTCATTCTGACAAATGCATTTAAATTCCAAAGAATATCTACTGAAATTTTTCAAGACAACTATTTTTTGAAATAATCTTAGCTATATTTTGTAACCCATTTTATCTAAATATAGAATATTTCAAGCTTTTGTATGGTGTTTTCCAATCTCTGGTATTGTTTTTTTTTTTGTACTTTTTTTTGTGTGTGGTTAAACATGGACAACAATTTCTTCTTTCTGCTCCCCAGCACTTTGATTTAAATAAAGGCTACTCTATTCGCCTCTTACATTTTACATGGAAGAATAATTTGTGATAGGTCATACTTATGTGGTGCCTGCCCTATACTTAAGAAAGAAATTGGAGGACCCATCCTTCTTTCATTCTTTGGGGTCCTGTAAATAGAATCAATTAATGACTCTATTTCAACAAGGCAACTCAGGTATTGACGTCATATTCTTGTTCAATATTCTGCATATATTACAGCTTCTTCTATTTGATAATATCCATGCATACAAAAAATGTTACGTCATATATATATATATATATATATATATTATATTTCTTATCGATTTCAACGAAATTTGTGAACCGAACAACATCCTACAAATTGGAAGATGCTTTAAGTTTGGACCAAAAATAATCTATTAATATATATTAATATGAATACTATTGGAATAAATATAAACACTTTCTCTTTAAATTTTCCTTGTTTTATTCACCTATATTATCCCTTTGTGGTTCTATATTTAGTCACATTTCTATGATCATGGATTCCCAGATTCATGGATTGGAAGATGCTCATATTTATCTATATATTCACACCATGAGCTCGAACGACCACGATCCCTTTCAATACTTTGCCAATTATCTGACCACAGGGTCCCAGGTTTACGGTATCCAAAAATTATGTCCCATGTCCATCATATACATCTTGGACCCAAAAAAAATTTGTGATCTACAATTTATAGTTTTACTAGTGAGAACTCACTAGGGGTTCGAAAAGATTGGCATTAATAAAGGAAAATATATGTTGTTCTGTGAGATACTTATCCCTTTTTCCCTTTCCTTCTTCCTGTCTATTATCCTTTTCTGGTTATATACTTAGTCGTCTTTCTATGATCGTGGTTTCCTGGGTTGGCATCCTGAAAGATCTTCATCTCCATCTATATCCTCACATGACGAGTCCGATCGATCGTTATTCCTTTCCATACTTAGCCAATTTTATGGCCGTGATTGCCGGGGTTGGCACTTTCGAACTCTGTTGCTTCTTGTTCTGTGATATACATCTTGCACTCAATACTTCCATGATCTACAGTTTGACCACAGACTCCTCGAACTCGCAAGATTCACTCTACCAGGGTTCACAAAAGTTTCAAATCATCTTTCGCTACCTTCCATCCCCACTAAATTCGCACCCTTCCTAATGCACATTAATTATGGTATTACTAGTGACAATTGCACACACTCGTACACANTTAAGTTTGGACCAAAAATAATCTATTAATATATATTAATATGAATACTATTGGAATAAATATAAACACTTTCTCTTTAAATTTTCCTTGTTTTATTCACCTATATTATCCCTTTGTGGTTCTATATTTAGTCACATTTCTATGATCATGGATTCCCAGATTCATGGATTGGAAGATGCTCATATTTATCTATATATTCACACCATGAGCTCGAACGACCACGATCCCTTTCAATACTTTGCCAATTATCTGACCACAGGGTCCCAGGTTTACGGTATCCAAAAATTATGTCCCATGTCCATCATATACATCTTGGACCCAAAAAAAATTTGTGATCTACAATTTATAGTTTTACTAGTGAGAACTCACTAGGGGTTCAAAAAGATTGGCATTAATAAAGGAAAATATATGTTGTTCTGTGAGATACTTATCCCTTTTTCCCTTTCCTTCTTCCTATCTATTATCATTTTCTGGTTATATACTTAGTCGTCTTTCTATGATCGTGGTTTCCTGGGTTGGCGGACTAACAGATCTTCATCTCCATCTATATCCTCACATGACGAGTCCGATCGATCTCTATTCCTTTCCATACTTATCCAATTTTATGGCCGTGATTGCCAGGGTTAGCACTTTCGAACTCTGTTGCTTCTTGTTCTGTGATATACATCTTGCACTCAAAACTTCCATGATCTACAATTTGACCACAGACTCCTCGAACTCGCAAGATTCACTCTACCAGGGTTCACAAAAGTTTCAAATCATCTTTCGCTACCTTCCATCCCCACCAACTTCGCACCCTTCCCAATGCACATTAATTATGGTATTACTAGTGACAACTGCACACTTGTACACAAAAATTGGCATTAATAAGAAAAAAAAACTAGAGGACATCTCCCATTAACAATAATTAAAACACCATTTACAGTACTCAGAACAACCACCATTCCTTTCTATATTTAGCAAAAAAAATTCCACCTTTTTCGTGATATACATCTTGCACCCAAAAAATTCCTTGATCTATAATTCCACCCCAGGCTCCTCCAAATCGCAAGCTTCACTTTACCCGAATTCATAAAAAGTTTCAAACCATTTATGGCTCTCTTCCATCCCCACCACAATCACGCCCTTCCCAATGCACATTAATTATTTCGGCCTCTAAATTAACTTCCATTGTTCTGTGACCTACAAATAACAGCCAGACCTCCGCGATATACAAATTGACTACCGGACTCGGACATCGTCCCCTCTTCCATGTTACACATTATGCATTCAAATGTTCTAAGAGATGCAATTTGATCGTCAGGGCCTCACATCTTCTGGGGAGACCTTGTCACCCTATTTTGGATCCTCGGGTTGGCAGGTCACAAAATCTCCAATTCCTAGTCACTGTTTCTTGTGCCAGCCATCCTCGTACTTCTTTCCAAATATGCAACAAAAAAGGTTTAATGATAAGACTTCATCATGCAATAACTGAAAATATAATCATTAATAATCCAAATCCTCGAGCACTAACTATCCCTACACAACTTGTTTAGAAACATGCAGAGAAGATCTTGCCAGGTAATTAGAAAGCTATTACAAATTTCAATATATTAGCGAAAAAAAGTCTGGGATATTGTTTCCCTATTCCATAATTAGACACTTTTTCGATTGCGGGCTCCTAGATTGACGAGCTCAAAATTTTGTTTCAAATCTTCCGTGACTTGCAAACAGTGCCCATAATTCCACGATATACAATTTGTCCTCTGGAATTCCCTATCATGAGCCCAATTGTCCATCGTTCCTTTCAATAATTAGCCACAAGTTGGTTGTATGTCCATGACGTGGTACATTTATTGTGTTTTGAACCTGGCCTGTCATTTCCATGTTCCATACTTAGACATTCTTTCAATTACGGGTTCCCGGACTAGCAGGCTCAGTATTTTGTTTCCAATGTTCTGCGACTAGCAAACAGTACTTGGAGTTCCACGATATACAATTTGCCCGCAGGAATGCACCATCATGCCCTCTTTTGTGTTACACATTCTATGGTCAACACTCCCGAGAGATACAATTTGACCCTCGAGACCTCACCTCTGCTGGTTGTATCTTGTAGCATGTAGTGTCCCCAAGGCCGAGCCTCGTTGCAAACCATGTTCTAAAAGAAATTGGAATTATGTTTTATAGGCTGGTGAGCCAAGTTTTTATAAGCTGGAGGCTTATGTGTTGGTTAGGCCAGGGAGCCTAAGTGTTGAAGGCTAGGAGCCTGTTGTTGTATATGTAATCATGCAGAACACTTAATAAAATATAAACACCACCAGGTGCAGATCGAGCACGATGAATGAGTGAAGGGGGACTGAGCATCCACAGAGTGGGCAAGGAATTAGGGGCTGGAAGGCGGGAAAGGGGCTAAGTGTTGAGCCTATGGGCTAATCCTAGGGGGGATTAAGCCTGGGAATAATATTTTAATATTATTCCAAAAGATATGTGCATCATATATTTTTATCCTAAGTCCTTTTGGAAGGACATGTGAATTCCCAAGTGGTGGGAGGAACGTGTGCTGGTGGAACACATGCAGTTCCATGGGTGAGAAGTGTCAACCCTGGTGCATGCGAATAAAACAGCCAGGGTGAGCCATGGGAAGGTTCCATTCCCATTCCACCAGATTGTCTGAACGTGTACGAAGCTCTGAGCAGTATGACTAACCTGACTCCTGTAGAGAACCTTCAGGAGACCCTGTGACTCGAATGTCTGTGTCTGATTCTGAGAAATCCCGTGCATGTAACCCCATCCTACGAGAAGCCTATGTTGAATTCGGGGAAGAGTCTCTACTTGTTCAGGAAAGCTGAGCGAGCCTATGCGAGCATTCCCTTTTCCGAAGCCATGACTGTGAATCCATCTTGTGATTGTCGAACCAGTTTTTGGAAAGCCTGTGTCTATTTTCCCATGGTATTGTTGAGACTACATAGCACTAGACTGCATGAGGCTTGCTGGCATGTGAGCGACTCCCTCCAGGTGAGAGAGTGCGCAGGGGAAGGAGAGAACTCCTGGAAGGAACCCTGTAGTTGCCATAGAGCCCGGAGACTTCCGGTCCGGTCTGTTCCTGTAACCCAAGGTAAGGGAGATTGGCAGCCGAAGGACTGTCCAGGTGACAGAGAAGGTGCATTCTCC
>JASDQU010735787.1:127372-138880 GCA_032191745.1 Picea mariana | reverse complement strand
GAATAGAACCTAATATGACACGCATAGCCCAACATTGCAATGACATACATAGCCCAATATTACCTTCATACAATAAGTTATACATTAATGTTTTAATACTTTAATACATTTAATACTTGTATTTAATACTTTAATACATTTAATACTTTAATACTTGCATTTAATACTTTAATACATTTAATACTTGTATTTATTATTTTATAAATTTATTTAAATATCATTGATGTATTATTTAATTAATACATCAATACATTAGTACATTAATGTGTTATTCTATCAGTGTATTAATACATTATTAATATTTTTTTAATTAACCCGTTACATTAATACATCACATTATACATTAGCACATTGATACTTTAATTTATACATTGCACTAATGTAACACTTAATCAATACATTAATACATTAATAAATTAATTTATTTACATATTAATACATTAATTAATAGATAATTAATATACCCCAGATGGGGTGACACGCGGAGAGGACAGCGAGGGGAGGTGGCAAGGGGAGGTGACTAGGGGAGGCGGGGGGCCTTTAATACCGGTCCTCCCCACACACTCCGCCATTCATTTGGAGCGTCAACTCAGCTTACCTCCGTAACATGATGCGATCCAGCACGAGCGCTCTTGGTCCGACCAGCCAGAGCATTCAACTCATGGCTTTAATGGCGTTCATTGTGATTTATCAGCCCATCAAGCTTCCCGGATGCTCCATTGTTGTCGAGCAGTTTCCTGTGTAGCGAGGCTGCCATTCGACTCTGGGCGACTTGCTTCCAACTCTTAGCGACTAGGCTCTAACTTCTGTCTCAGGCATGCCGCGACTGAGGGGGCGACCACGCAAGGGGGTGCGCTGGTATGCAGCTGCCTCCAGACATAAACGACACCGAGAGTTCCAAACCGCAGTCACTCTAGCTAGACAACGTCGCCGGCATGCAATTCGAGCAGCAGCTTCACCTCCGGGAATGACTGTGGTAGAAGATTCGAGCATTCAGCTTCTAGAGGATTTTTCAGAATCGCAATTGGTTACCTTCCCGGATGATTGGGACCCCCTCACCTGCTCCTTTCGTTCTAGAACCGCTCCCTATGGTAGAACCTCCCCCGACTCTCGCGTAACTGCTCCCTCGGACCCCGACACCGGAACCTGCATCATAGAGGAGGAGCATTGGCAGGATGTTGGTGTAGCCAAGGACACTGGTGCAGCCACGAAGGCAGGATGTCTGAACAGCGATGAAAAGTAGGAGAGACAGCCCTCGCCACCTCCCCTCCTCCCGGAGCAGCTGAAGCTCATATTTGAGGTGTGAAGTCTGGTTGAAGACCAAATCTTCAGAGCGGTCTGTGCAAGCCAACGCCTTGACATGCTTTATGCAGCTTATTCCAGCGACATGCCCAAGCGCCTCTGTCCTGCCTGTGCACAGCCTTTTGCAATTCTAGTTCGGGCCACAGAACCGACGGACAACAAGGCAACGGATGGCAAGGCGAGCACTGGTTAACAGGTCATAAAGCTTGAATGTTTTTTATGTTTGATGCTGTAGTCTCTCAGGACGACAGTCCTCTAGGTGTCAGTCTGGTTAGCCTTAGTAACTATATTATCAATATACTGTCAACACTGAACACTCCCCCTGGTTTCCTTCGGGCAGGGTGGCTCTATGTTATTTCTCTTTTTTGGACATGTTACAGTAAGACAGCGAGGTGTCCTGGTTTCCTTCACAGGTGGGACACCTGGCTCCTATGTGTCATGTATCCTCCCTTTTGATGAAGCTCTAATATAAAAGGTCCCACTTTTTACTTAAAAAAAAAAAATTAGATAATTAATATATTATTTCATTTATGTAATATCACATTAATGTATTTTTGCATTACTAATGTATTACTTTATAAGAATTAATTTAGTAATAACTCAATACAATGCATTAATGAAATGTTTAAATTTAATTGTTAATACATTAAAAAAATAAAATACTAATAATTAATTTAATATAGTATAAAATGTAAATTTAATTTATTAATGATTATTGTATTAATTGAATTAATGTATAGATGAATATTTTATTAATGAATTGATACTTTCAAATAAAAATGTAATATATTAATGTTATGTATTTATATAATAATATTATAAAGTAATTTTAATGTATTTTTACTTTATTCATATTCTATTATTATTGTAAATACATGTAATGTTTTATTATAATAAATACATAAATACATTATACTGCTTAATTTTATTATAATAAATACACGTAATGATTTATTATTATTAATAGCTTTATTAATATTTTTTTTATTTACTATTTTATTTTTGCTAAATTTATTTATAATCTATAAATTATATATTGAATTATTAATATATTTATTTTGTTTTAACTTATTTTATTTATGCAATATTATTTTTTATTTTATAAATAATTGTTATTTAATATTTATTTTATTATTCATAATTAATCATTTAATTATTATTAATTAATAATTATTAATTGATTATTATTAAATTTTTATTTTTAATTGATTATTATTTAATTCTTTTTAATAATTTATTAATAAAATTATTACATATATTTTTTATAAATTTTTTTAATAAATTATTTAATTAATAATAATACTAACTAAAAAATTAATCATTTTATTTAAAAAAATAATTTAGTAATTACTAAATAATATTTAATTATTACATTTAAAATGTATAAATGTGTTTATGGTTGTGGCCATGCATGCCAGCCGTCAACTAGCGACAACCACATTAAGTAAAAAGTGGTTGATATACGCCGATCGACGCCATTAATTAAAAAAAAAATGAAAAATGACGCCGATCTGCATATATCAACCACTTTTTACTTAATGTGGTTGTTGCTAGTTATAAATAATTGAGAGAAAATTAATTTAGTGCACAATCTTTCTGATATTCAACACATGCTCAAGGTACTCTTTTTGTAGTTTACATACTTTACCGGAGCATGTTGAAGTACTTGAAACTTCTTAATAAATAAATAATCAATTATAAGAAATTCGCTCAAGTTTGTACTTTAACCAACCTAGAGTGAGATAATCTTGACCGTTAAGTGATCCCAACGACTAAATTACTAATATGCACATCTGAAAATGTAGGACGGAAAATATACATAGCATTTTATCTTCAGCCAAGCTAATTAGGCGACACCGATAAATCGGGTATCACGATGAAACGATTGTGGTAACAATGAAAGCACTTACAGCCTTTCCCTTTCACTAATAAGTCGTTATTGAAGCGCTGACCCTACTCGTGGAGAGAATTCAAATTCAAGAAGACTTCAGTTAATTGATTGGTCTGGCTATCAAGTTAGTGTTCATTCATAGTGCAGGTGGAGCCATCTGATCTTTTTGTAAACTTTTCTTTGACTATCAGATTTCGAGGAAAATTAAAGGAAGCACACAGTCATGTTTTCATAGATTTAGATCTCTGAAGATATTTTCAACAACCTACTTTTAGGGGCATCTTGCCTGGTAGAATTTTGATCATGTCATTTTTGTTGCATTCTTATCAGATTTAGGTAAGAAGGAAAATTCATTTGTCACAAAATTCGCTCACTCCAATATCCTTCCTCTTTTCCAAATGTTTTCAAAAATGTTTTGGGAATTTGCAGGGGCTGATTTTGATCATAGAATTGACCATTTTCAAGCAGCCATTAAGATTTTCAGCATGGAACATACCTACTTGCTGCAAGACGCAAAAGTGAGGATGTGGGTGTTTAGGATTAGAAATTTAACACCGTGAATGTTGGACCAAGTGTCCAACGGGAATATCCACGATCTTAATAAGCAGAGAAGTTTTAATGGTTTATATTTTTCTATATCCATACTTGAAATGGAGGGTTTTTTTTTTTTTTTTTAATATTATTGTTTTTTTATCAAATCTATTATTTTTCTTTAATTTCTTATATTTTATCCTATTTTCTTCAATTTCTCATATTTTAACCTATTTCTGATCAATGTTCCATGGAGCCTTTATTTTAAATATTTTTTTAGCATGAAACCTTGCCACCTCATAATCATTATTTTATATATATATATATATAATTTTTTTTTTCTTATACTTAAAAGTTTATTATGTAAATCCTTTTCTTCAATTTTTCAAATTTTTATTAATGTTCCCACCTTTATCCCAAATTGTAATAGTAGTTTTGTATCCTACTTCTTTGTATTTATATATATACTAGCACAGTCTGGTGAATTGAAAAGCACGGACAACTAAATGCACATAGAGATGAAGAAATCCAAAAGTTAATCTTAAATGTAAGTTAGTCTGGTGAATTGAAACACGCTGACAGCTAAAACGCACATAGAGCTGAGGAAATCCAAAAGTTAACCTTAAATGTGGTAATTTCAAAGGTTAATAATCATGTGGTGGTACATTAATTTCTTAATATGATTAGGTAAATGTTAAAAAGTAAATAGGTTAATAGATGCATTCAAAAATACAAGGAAGTTATGAAGAGTAAATAACATTCATTGATTTGGGAGGACGACTAAGAATATTCCATCATTTTCAATTGTTATCCATCAGATTAGAATTTTAGATTAAAAGGTGATTAATTGTGCCCATCTCCAATAGGTGTACGCCTTTAGGTATAATTATAAATTAACATAATATTTTTATTTTTGTTTTTTTAAATAATGACATGCTTTTATTAACTTCATATGGTAAGGATGTATTTTGCTTTTACTAACCTCATAAAGATGTATTTTAGCTCCATGAGCCACCATAGAAAAATAAATTGTTATTCAATCTAACCATAAGTCAAAATTGAGAACACACCACATAGTGAATGGAATTTCTTATAGAAATTCCAAATTGGTTATGAAACATTTACATTGAAGAGATAAAAATGTAGACTACTATTCGAGTCGACCACCAATAGCATTGGCAATGGTTTTTAATATAAAAATGTGTGATATAGAACATTAGCAATAATTCTACAATATACACATAAATTTTGTGAAAGTTTATGCAACCATTCAATAACGATGCCACACTACCTACACAAGACTTATTATTAATTCGGTTGATTTTCATATGAATAAAGATCTTTTGTATTGACTTGATGGGATGTGTTCATTTGCAAGTGAACATAGGGATTTGTTGATTTGGTAATCTCATTTCTTGAAGTTGGTTGGGAATTTTGTCACATCAAATATAGTTGCAACTTTATAACAACATTTATATTCGCCATGTATGAGGTATGATGTTGAGCACCACCTCAATTTTTTTGTTGCATGTTTGGTTGCTAAATTGAGAATTCACCATTTAAGTAGGTATAATATTTTGATTATGTCCTCTACATATTATGGGTTTGTCACTATAGGTTTATGGTTCACCAACGTTGAAATTCTAACATGAATGTATGGTTCACCAATGGATAAATTTTAACATGAATGTATGGTATTTATCATTGATGTTAGTACATGTAAAGAAATATTGCATCTTATTTAGAATTGAATAACTACTAAATGGAAAATTGCATTTTGAAAAGCATATCATTTATTGGGAATTGAATTTAGGACTTTGCACTGTGTTCATATTCATTTATTATATTTGTTGAGTGATAACATAATTAGTTTCATGACTGCACCTTTTTGAGTAAGAAAAGCCACTAAAAGTAATGCTTATAATTTAAAATTGATTAGTAACGATTTTATTTTCCAGGGTGCACAAAC
Organism: Picea mariana; assembly: GCA_032191745.1. NCBI lineage: Eukaryota > Viridiplantae > Streptophyta > Pinopsida > Pinales > Pinaceae > Picea > Picea mariana. The sequence goes on along the minus strand of JASDQU010735787.1, from coordinate 133,187 downwards.
TAGCTTAGGATTTAGAGCATTGGAACATGATTTTGTGAGTAAACTTCTCCAAGGCTATTAAATCAACATATGTTTCTGACTAAGGAAGTGGAGAAATCCATTGTATAATCAGTAATATCAGGAGGCTCTACTTACACCGGAGTTAAGCACAAGGTTACATGAGGTTGATTGAAGGGATATCCCCCCGATACCTTCTTAGCATTAGATATATTTTTGGGGATATATTTGTATATTGGGATCTTGCTAGTACCTTTACCTCTGTGAGAGGTGGTACTTTCGAGGTTTCGGGCTTCGTTACCCTGCCCATGCGGTAGATATGACTTTCAATTGTTTGCCTGTGCATCAGTTATATCATGGTTGCTTAGTTTATTGACTTAGGTACCACATAGGTTACTTGCAGGGGTTATTCTGCAGCTACCCTGGGTTAGATAAGGGTCGAACAACACACAACCTTTTTGGAGGATTACCTCTCCGGGGGGATCTGCACGACTGGCTGCTAAGCCCACGAGGGCCCTTATAACTAATTATTCTACCTCTAATATTTAACAGAGGAGTCGCAGGCCCCTCTTGGGAGAGACATACCTACTTCAGAGAGGGAGGCGCCTTTCAACCACTTTATCTTTTTTGTGTGCATATTGGTCTTTTTCTTATTTTACTTTGGTGTGATCTTTGATTACTAGTTGGCCTTAGGATTTGTTTTTTTTATATCATGAGTCTTGAGTCATCGTGGAGCCAGAACAACTTCCTCGCACGTCTCACTGCTTGTTATAGTTACCACCGCATTTTGATTCTTTGCCTTCTAAAAGGTGTAAAGTTATCATATGTGGTACATACACCTCCACTTACTAGAATTGTGATTGTACGAGGATGAGTACTGAATCAAGTCATAAAGATATTGGGATTCCTTCAACTCTCATACCCACTATAGTCAATGGTACTCCTTCAACACCTTCAACCACTATATGTTGTAGTGTCACAGGTTCCTATCATAACACTTGAGCACATGTTCTTTAGACTTGTGATCCTATCTCTTACTTAGATGCACAAGGACAACCCAAATGGGGACAAGCTATGCAATATGAGATGAATCATCTTTTGAAGAATCATCTAGTCTCATTAATCATCTTCCCATTTTCACTGGCAAAGAATTGTGCAGTCTCCTAATCCTCCCACTCTCTGTCCTCCCCTCACCCATATTATCTAGCCCCAATGCCCCATATCCCTGAAACCCCCTATTGTGTAACTGATTCAATTAGGTTAATAGCGGGGAGGCTCAATATTTTTTTTTGGTGAAGGGGAGTTTTAGCAGCAAGTGAAAGGGACAAAAATTCAGGTTTCCAGTGATTGTTTCAATTTTGAAATTTATATTGAAGTAACATAAATTTGTGCTAATAGCTAATTTGCAGAGAATATACAACGGTTTTAAATCAAAGTCCATTTATGGTCCAAAATTTGAAAAATTGGGAGAAAGACTTCTGCTTATCCCTTTCCATGTTGAGATATGATTAGAGATTAACCAAAATTTTCCATGCATTCATTTTTTCTTCCGTGACGTTAAAAATCAATTTCAAATAAAAAATTAAAATATGTTCCAAGAAATTATATTAGATTTTGTAATGAGAGAAATTAATGTTTTGTAAGCTATATCATTATGAAACTATTAATGCTCATTTATAAAGAACTTACAAATAATAAAAAAATATTTTACATCAAAATATATCTAGTCTAAAATTTATGAAACTTATAGATAATTAAAGAGAAATTTATTTTATTTTCTAATTATTAATTACTATACCAAAACTACTTAAATAAAAAGATGTTCAAGACCGATCTCAATTTTTTTTTTCCCTTTTTACACATTGATCAGTCTCAAAAATTAAAATCTCCATTGGCCCACCCTTTTACATACATGATTTACATATTCAAAACATTGACCATTTTTTTTTTGCAAACCTAATATTTGCACTAAGTCCAAACATTAAACCACTCGAGATTTTGATGGCGTACGGATCTCAAACCATTCATGGTTTGTAGTATAACTTCATTTCATTGAAGTGTTATTTTTCTTCCCATAGAATCCCCATGTTAAAAGTGGGAAAAGCGATGCCCATAAGTAATGCCTTGTGAAAATTGAACATTTTCGAATCTTAACCTTAAAGAAGCAAGTGGTCTAAAAATAGGCAATACGAAGGCCTGTAGTGTACCTTCATTTCTACTCCTCGCTATTTATTTTTGCTCACGATTTTTACCCCTCTTTCCAGAACATGGAATTCATATCAATGTTCAAAATGTTTGGGTCATTGTATTCTCATGAAACTGTACAACATTGATTCTTTTTCATTTGATGTATGTTTTTTCTTTCCAAACTTGCATGAAAAATGGTTTTTCTTTGTAAATTTGTTTCTAACTTGTAATAAATATAAGAAATCTTAGAAAAGATTGTTGCTGGAAATATATTTGAAATCAATCAATATCAACATTGGATCTACTTTGTAAATTTAAACCAGAAACAACTCAAACTCTTTATTAAGGAATGGAAATATCTTGAAAAGAATTTATATGTGTTGCCAGTTCCCAAATGGAAAGTACCACCACAATTAGCCCCTTTTCATCTTTTTGTTAGTATGCCCAGTATCAACATGAAAATCAACTACTTTTTTTAATAACAAACTACATTTTTTATATTTTTTAAATAAATAATCATCTAATTTTTATGGATTTCTTTATTAAAAATAAATTTTATTTAAAATATAATATTTTATTTAACACATTTTTTTTAATAAAATATAAACTTAATATGAATTTTTTAATAAAATATAAACTTAATATGTTAATATTAATAGAAATATATTTTTTTTAAAAACTTTTCCTTATTGAAAAACTGCATTACAAACCCTTCAAATTTGATCACTACTCATAAACTTTCTTCCTCACTCACGAAGATGCTTCTCAATAGATTTGTTTGTTTTGTTTACCTGCTACCGCAGGTAAAATTGCCTTGAAACATGACCTTTGCTCTAGTGTTTGGTTGCTCTGGCTTTGAGTCCCTTGCCGTTCCTAGGCGGCTGCGCGACTAGGACTTATTTTATACCTTTTTTTTTTTTTTTCTTAACGTTTGAAACGTATAGTCATAACTTTAATTTTTTTGAACTTTTCTTCTTCATGGGACCGTCTCGTGAACAAACGGGTTCATGCATCTTGCCACTCTAATGGATTGACAGTACAATTATTAGTGACAATGTAGTTGGACCATGGACCGGAGGCTTTTTCAATATACACTAAAGTTGTTATGAGGTTGATACCTTGTGATTTTAGTTACAATTTGAATGTTATCCATTTCTGTTTTAAATAATATTATTACATAAGCTACTACGTTATGAAACGTATAAAATTACAAACATAGGCTTTCGTACCTTTAATATATATATATATATATATATATATATATATATATATATATAAATTTTAATTTTAAAGTTTTTTTTAAACCTTTTTAACATAATTGTTTGTTGTTTTTGGTAAATTTAATAAATAATGTAAATTATACGAGTTTCTTTTATGTTCAATTGAATATTCTCTTTGTTTTTAATTATTCATATGTGAAATGTAATTGGACTTACATAAAAAAAATTGAGTATTCTCCTTGGATCTTCCAAAAGGGAGAAAGGTTTACCTACCTCTTTTAGGGGAACCTCAAAATGAGTAATTTTTAATTTTTAAGTTTTTTTTAAACATTTTTAACATAATTGTTTGTTGGTTTTGGTAAATTTAATAAATAATGTAAATTATACTAGTTTCTTTTATGTTCAATTGAATATTTTCTTTGTTTTTAATTATTCATATGTGAAATGTAATTGGACTTACATAAAAAGAATTGAGTATTCTTCTTGGATATTCCAAAAGGGAGAAAGGTTTACTACGTCTTTTAGGGGAACCTCAAAATGAGTAAATATCCAATACAATAATAATCTTTCACACCTATTACATAGCTTCCTTATTTTATAAATAGTTTTTCACTACTAAAACCATAATTACTCATAGTCCTAATATTAATGAGTATCAATGATGTAGTGGGCCTTATTCAATAAGAATGACGATTTTAGATCAAGTAAATAGACAACTCACTAGACAAGTTTGAAAAGATTGGCATTAATAAGCTCGAGGACATCTCCCATTAAAACACATTAATGAGCAAATATTATGGGATCTGATAAAAAAAATTGTCTCCATCTTGAATTGGCAAAAATTGTTGGTTATTTTAGTTTTTTTAACGCATCGCCATATTTACAATGAAATATTGTACTACCCCACTGTCATCTACAAACGTGTCATCCATAAAGGTCTTGTCGTCATGTCCCTCTTTAATACTGTGCATATATTACATGTTGTCATATTTGGGAATATGCTTGCATATGGAAATGCTATCTCATTTTATTAATGACTATTCAACACACATATTCAAAAAGATTGGTTTTACACTTGGTCCCGTTTCTGTGCTCATCGGTTTCTGGGGTAGTGAACCGAAAAACCCCCATCTCCATCTATATCTTCGCATCACCAGTCTGACAAACCGTCATTCATTTGCATACTTAGCCAATTTTATGAAAGCGGGTTCGTGGGTAGGCACTATGGAACTCTGGTGCCCCGTGTTCGGGGCATACATCTTGCACCCAAAACTTCGATTCTCTAAAATTCGACCTCGGACTCCTCGAACTCGCAATCCTGACTCTACCTACGATGACTCCATCCGTACGACCCACCTTTTCATAGTTAGTCTAGTATTCAAAGTTTTGTGGGTACACACACTCCCGTGTTCAGAAAAGTTTAAAATAATTTTTCGCTCCCCTCCATCCCCGCCACCTTTTTCCCTTCCCAATGCACATTAATTATGCTTTTACTAGTGACAACCCACCATACAGGCTCGAAAAGATTGGCTTTAATAAGAAGAAAGCTCAATGACATATCCCATTAAAGCGCATTAACAAGCGAATATTATGGGATCTAATAATTTTTTTGCATCCAGCTTGAATTGGAAAAAAGTGTTGGTTATTTTAGTTTTTTTAAGGCATCATCGTATTAGAAGTGCAATATTGTACTACCACGCTTCCATCCACAAATGTGTCATCCACAAAGGTCTTGATGTCATGTCCCTCTTTAATATTGTGCATATATTATAGGTTGTCATATTTGAGATTTTGCTTGCATATGGGAATGTTAAATTGTGTTATTAGTGACTATTCAGCACACATATTCAAAAAGATTGACATTAATAAGTGAAAAGATCGAGGGCATCTTCCATTAAAATGAATTGAACCAATATTTACGAAAGATTATACTATCATCCTCCAACATTCATTTTAAATACTTATTCCCATTTATCTCTATCATTGAAGACTTGGGTTTTAAGGTGCCTTCGTTGTAATGTTACTGGTCATCGACATGTGAGACAACTTAGAGATGCCATTCAGGCCCAATTGAAAGATGAGGGAATGGTTTTATGTGATGTTAGCTTTGAGCGAAAATAAAATTTGTTAGCCAACAGAAACTCAGACACACAAAAAAAAATTCAAGTATCTTGTGATTGGTATTCTCCCTATATTCGATGCTTTGGTTGGTTGAAAGGCCTTCCTATAGATTTGTGTGTTTAACTTCTTTGTTTTCTTAATGGAATTTAGAAGGGAATTTCAGGTCACCCGCAAAATGCTCCTTCATTGAAGTATATAGCTTCTTCCAACAACACAGATTTGGAAAATGTATCAAATTCTGCACACTACACATGAATTTATCTTTCATGAGAGGAGTCGCACATTTCGGG
>JASDQU010735787.1:72963-90997 GCA_032191745.1 Picea mariana | reverse complement strand
GCTCTCAAAATTTTCTAATGCCTGCATTGATATGTAACTAGAAAAATTTAGTGGGAAGGAATTTTGGATTATGGACTTTGCAACACTTTCTGAAGATTACTTTATACTACCACCTTATGCAAGAAGTTTGGCGTGTTCAGGTAATGATTTGGCTTCTGAAAAACACCTTTTACTACCACCTTCATGTAATCATTTTTTTTCATTCTTTAGAAGATACCTTGATGTAGTAGTGTATTCCAGAGTTGTTTCCATCCACTATCAATCTTCCTATTGTTTCCCTCATTTTGAATAAGGATAATGCATTTCTTCTGTTGCAGCGGATCCGATATTTGAAAAAAACAAAAGGAAATGCTCAATGCTTGAAGTATTTCATTGTCTGGATCAAATAAATCGCCATGGCCTCGCCGCAAGAGCCTCTCGAGTTGTTCATCAAGATCACAGATCGATAAGGACATAGTGCCTTCTTGGTCATAGAGTGCTTCCATCGCCAGCTTGTGTTTACACAACTGCTTTTATTGCTACTTTCTTTCTTTGTCTTGGTGGTGGATACTTCTATTCCAACCAACATGATGGAAATAAACTAGCTCTAGATCTAAGGAATTTGATCACTTCTGGGAATCTGAGTTGACTATATATTAATTTCGGTTAACTTAAAATGGTTTATGTGTGCAACCTAATGTTAGACATAGAAAATACAATTTATTATTTCTTAAAACATGGAACAATGTATTTTTTTAATACACGGTCGTTTGAAAAGTTTGGGGCATTGTTTGGGATTCACTTCCTTCAAGAATCTTAATTAATCACTCAATTAATATTACTTGTGACAATGAAATCGAGCCAACGTCCACTATGGAAATTGCATTAACACTGCAATGTCAGATAATAGATGTTTGACATGTACCTAATGTCAAGGTCATTATCGCACATGACACAAAACATCCAAAGATTTCTCGACTTAGAGAAACATTGTAGTTGTCATGACAAAGAAACACTAAAGTCGATGTTCTTTGTTGGTATGAAAATCCTGCTGTCTAAGTGCTTTGACAATGACAACCCTGCTTATTCACCGCATTGTTGTACTGCAGTTAATAACATTGTTCCCATTTCCATCTCCAATGTCAATGTCCAAGGTTGAAGCTATTTGGAGCCTGTATTCACCACTAGTGTGGATAACGTAAGGTGAAACTACCTGGAGCCCGGGATCACGAATTCTTACACTGCACATTAGTATCAGTAGTGATAGAAATTTGATTGTATGTCGAGTCTGTTACTACATCCAGAGGTCACTCAACAATATTTGACATAGAAACTGGTTGTTTATCAAGTCTGTTACAAGTTTGGCATGAAACGTTCTGTAATTTTAGAATTTTGTTTCAAACACGCATACAGTTTCTCACGTTCATGAGTATCCAATTTTATAATTTCCTTCTGAGTATATTCAAGCATGGAGTAATATTTGGCGTCACTTCCGAATATTCCAAACCATTTTGTGGGTCACGATGTCTGCCACCTCTATGGTGGAAGATATATTTTGATGTGATCTGCAACATTTGATACACTTGTCAGATCTGTGTTGCTGGAAGAAGCTCTGTACTTCAACAGAAGAGCATTTTTTAGGTGACTTGGACCTCACTTCCAATTTACAACAATAAAACAAATAAATTCAACATACAAATCTTCACGTAGGACTTTAAACCAAACATATGATCTAATAAAGGGAAAATAACAATAACAACATACTTGAATTTGTTTTGTCTCAGCTTTTGTTGGCTAATAGGATGTTTTTCCCAAAAAGATGATGTCACATAAAACCACTCCCTCGTCGTTGAATTGGGCCTGAATAACATCTCCAAGTTGTCTCAGATGTCGATGACCAGGAACATTACAAGGAAGGCACCTTAAACCCCAAGTTTTTGACGATACAGGGAAATTAACACTTATCAAAGTATGGAATATTGAATAACCAGCTAATGCAGCAAGCCATTTCTAGAAGAGACAAGCTATTCAAAAAACTTGGGATATATCTAGCTGGCAGCACCAATGAAGTCCAAGACCCAAAATTGATATTCAAGTCGTTCTTTTTTACCAAGAAAGCATTTGATGATCAAGTTGAAATCTATAAAAGATTGTCTACAACCTTCATTATTGTACATATTTGCCTTTTTTTTTTGGCGACAACCCCAATCACAGTCATTCTGACAAATGCATTTAAATTCCAAAGAATATCTACTGAAAATTTTCAAGACAACTATTTTGTGAAATAATCTTAGCTATATTTTGTAACCCATTTTATCTAAATATAGAATATTTCAAGCTTTTGTATGGTGTTTTCTAATCTCTGGTATTGTTTTTTTTTTGTACTTTTTTTTGTGTGTGGTTAAACATGGACAACAATTTCTTCTTTCTGCTCCCCAGTACTTTGGTTTAAATAAAGGCTACTCTATTCGCCTCTTACATTTTACATGGAAGAATAATTTGTGATAGGTCATACTTATGTGGTGCCTGCCATATACTTAAGAAAGAAATTGGAGGACCCATCCTTCTTTCATTCTTCGGGTTCCTGTAAATAGAATCAATTAATGACTCTATTTCAACAAGGCAACTCAGGTGTTGACGTCATATTCTTGTTCAATATTCTGCATATATTACAGCTTCTTCTATTTGATAATATCCATGCATACAAAAAATGTTACGTCATATATATATATATATATATATATATTATATTTCTTATCGATTTCAACGAAATTTGTGAACCGAACAACATCCTACAAATTGGAAGATGCTTTAAGTTTGGACCAAAAATAATCTATTAATATATATTAATATGAATACTATTGGAATAAATATAAACACTTTCTCTTAAAATTTTCCTTGTTTTCTTCACCTATATTATCCCTTTGTGGATCTATATTTAGTCACATTTCTATGATCACGGCTTCCCAGATTCATGGATTGGAAGATGCTCATATTTATCTATATATTCACACCATGAGCTCGAACGACCATGATCCCTTTCAATACTTTGCCAATTATCTGACCACAGGGTCCCAGGTTTACGGTATCCAAAAATTATGTCCCATGTCCGTCATATACATCTTGGACCCAAAAAAAAATTGTGATCTACAATTTATAGTTTTACTAGTGAGAACTCACTAGGGGTTCGAAAAGATTGGCATTAATAAAGGAAAATATATGTTGTTATGTGAGATACTTATCCCTTTTTCCCTTTCCTTCTTCCTGTCTATTATCATTTTCTGGTTATATACTTAGTCGTCTTTCTATGATCCTGGTTTCCTGGGTTGGCGGCCTGACAGATCTTCATCTCCATCTATATCCTCACATGACGAGTTCGATCGATCACTATTCCTTTCCATACTTAGCCAATTTTATGGCCGTGATTTCCAGGGTTGGCGCTTTCGAACTCTGTTGCTTCTTGTTCTATGATATACATCTTGCACTCAAAACTTCCATGATCTATAATTTGACCACAGACTCCTCGAAATCGCAAGATTCACTCTACCAGGGTTCACAAAAGTTTCAAAGCATCTTTCACTACCTTCCATCCCCACTAACTTTGCACCCTTCCCAATGCACATTAATTATGGTATTACCAGTGACAACTGCACACACTCGTACACAAAAACTGGCATTAATAAGAAAAAAAAACTTGAGGACATCTCCCATTAACAATAATTAAAACACCATTTACAGTACTCAGAACAACCACCATTCCTTTCTATACTTAGCAAAAAAAATTCCACCTTTTTCGTGATATACATCTTGCACCCAAAAAATTCCTTGATCTATAATTCCGCCCCAGGCTCCTCCAAATCGTAAGCTTCACTTTACCCAAATTCATAAAAAGTTTCAAACCATTTATGGCTCTCTTCCATCCCCACCACAATCACGCCCTTCCCAATGCACATTAATTATTTCGRCCTCTAAATTAACTTCCATTGTTYYGTGACCTACAAATAACAGCSRGACCTCCGCGATATACAAATTGACTACCGGACTCGGACATCGTCCCCTCTTCCATGTTACACATTATGCATTCAAATGTTCTAAGAGATACAATTTGATCGTCAGGGCCTCACATCTTCTAGGGAGACCTTGTCACCCTATTTTGGATCCTCGAGTTGGCAGGTCACAAAATCTCCAATTCCTAGTCACTGTTTCTTGTGCCAGCCATCCTCGTACTTCTTTCCAAATATGCAACAACAAAGGTTTAATGATAAGACTTCATCATGCAATAACTGAAAATATCATCATTAATAATCCAAATCCTCGAGCACTAACTATCCCTACACAACTTGTTTAGAAACATGCAGAGAAGATCTTGCCAGGTAATTAGAAGGCTATTACAAATTTCAATATATTAGCGAAAACAAGTCTGGGATATCATTTCCCTATTCCATACTTAGACACTTTTTCGATTGCGAGATCCCAGATTGACGAGATCAAAATTTTGTTTCAAATCTTCCGTGACTTGCAAACAGTGCCCATAATTCCACGATATACAATTTGTCCTCTGGAATTCCCTATCATGAGCCCAATTGTCCACCGTTCCTTTCAATAATTAGCCACAAGTTGGTTGTATGTCCATGACGTGGTACATTTATTGTGTTTTGAATCTGGCCTATCATTTCCATGTTTCATACTTAGACATTCTTTCAGTTACGGGTTCCCGGACTAGCAGGATCAGTATTTTGTTTCCAATGTTCTGCGACTAGAAAACAGTACTTGGAGTTCCACGATATACAATTTGCCCGAAGGAATGCACCGTCATGCCCTCTTTCGTGTTACACATTCTACGGTCAACACTCCCGAGAGATACAATTTGACCCTCGGGACCTCACCTCTGCTGGTTGTATCTTGTAGCCTGTAGTGTCCCCAAGGCCGAGCCCCATTGCAAACCATGTTCTAAAAGAAATTGGAATTATGTTTTATAGGCTGGTGAGCCAAGTTTTTATAAGTTGGAGGCTTATGTGTTGGTTAGGCCAGGGAGCCTAAGTGTTGAAGGCTAGGATCCTATTGTTGTATATGTAATCATGCAGAACACTTAATAAAATATAAACACCACCAGGTGCAGACCGAGCACGATGAATGAGTGAAGGGGGACTGAGCATCCACAAAGTGGGCAAGGAATTAGGGGCTGGAAGGCGGGAAAGGGGTGAAGTGTTGAGCCTATGGGCTAATCCTAGGGGGGCTTAAGCCTGGGAATAATATTTTAATATTATTCCAAAAGATATATGCATCATATATTTTTATCCTAAGTCCTTTTGGAAGGAAGTGAATTCCCAAGTGGTGGGAGGAACGTGTGCTGGTGGAACACATGCAGTTCCATGGGTGACAAGTGTCAACTCTGGTGCATGCAAATAAAACAGCCAGGGTGAGCCATGGAAAGTTTCCATTCCCATTCCATCGGATTGTCTGAACGTGTACGAAGCTCTGAGCAGTATGACTAACCCGACTCCTGTAGAGAACCTTCGGGAGACCCTGTGACTCGAATGTCTGTGTCTGATTCTGAGAAATCCCGTGCATGTAACCCCATCCTACGAGAATCCTGTGTTGAATTCGGGGAATATTCTCTACTTGTTTGGGAAAGCTGAGCGAGCCTATGCGAGAATTCCCTTTTCCGAAGCCATGACTGTGAAGCCATCTTGTTATTGTCGAACCAATTTTTGGAAAGCCTGTGTTTGTTTTCCCATGGGATTGTTGTGACTACATAGCACTGGACTGCGTGAGGCTTGCTGGCCTATGAGTGACTCCCTCCAGGTGAGAGAGTGCGCAGGGGAAGGAGAGAACTCCTGGAAGGAACCCTGTAGTTGCCATAGAGCTCAGAGACTTCCGGTCCGATCTGTTCCTGTAACCCAAGGTAAGGGAGATTGGCAGCCGAAGGACTGTCCAGGTGACAGAGAAGGTGCATTCTCCTGGGGTGGAACAGGCATGTGGAGAATGAGGGTCTGTGGGCAGTGAGCATGGGAGATTCCTGGGAGAGCATTCCGTCCTTGTGGTTGTGTGTGACTGTTTTCCCTATAACCTCAGCCTGAGCCTAGATTCCTTGCCTTGGGGTGGAGCTTATTCCTAGCTCAGGGGTGACCCACTGCTGAGTTGATGAGAAGTGCGGTCTAAGTCTGGGAGGTTCATGGAAGGCCTGCATTTGGTTGGTGGATCCCACCATTGTTACAAGATAAGTGTCTAACTATGTTTTATCACATTTTATCATGTCTCTACTGTAAATGTTATCATGTTTTCCGTTGTGTATACGAATTAATATGGAATGCTATGGATTGTTTAATTATATCAGTAATGATATGTTTAAGCTCTGAGTTAAATGTGTTTATTTGTTTAAATGCATAGGGATATATGATATCTGTATGAGCTTTGTACGAATGGTGTGTACAAATTGGTATCAGAGCGCGAGTAAGCCTAGAGTTTCGAAATGGGTGTGCTACAAATTGGTATCAGAGCAAAGGTTTCAATACTGAGCCTAGATGGGCCAGTGGAGCGGTCTTTGGACCGAGAATGCGAAGGGAAATTGGGTCTGGAGGACCAATTTCGGACCTTGGTTGTTTCGGAGTGTCAAGTAGTTGCTTGACCATGCTTACGAGCTCAGGAAGTATAGCGACGAGTGAAACCACAGCTGGTGTGGTCTATGGACACAGGGAGACAGGTTTCTACACCAATGGTGTTAGAACCTTAGGATCTGTTTGGGAGGGAAGGCGATCCCTCATTACCATCGGATTTGGAAAAATGTGCGTAGGGATTAAAATTCCTTTTGAAATACACAGGAATGTGGAAATCACGATACGCGAAATTCTGAATTGGTTAGGAACCATCTAAGCCATCATATCTCAGCCGGAAAACCCATCAGTCGTTGGATCTGTTGAGAGATGTCCAAAGGTTAAACCTTAGAGACTAGGGGCAAAATCTTTGAAATAGATCTAGACCTTTCGAAAGACAGAGGACACGTGTCGTGAGATTCCCCATTTCGAGAAATCGAGAATCGCGATATCGGGAGTCACGAAGGAGGTCGGGAATTTTCATGGTAAAAGTACCGAGAATGATCTGAGCCGTCCATCAGTTGGGACACATGGGCGAGATCGGGAGGACATCGACATATCGGGGTTTGGCGTTTCACGAATCCTAAGGACATATGTGTTTTGGCATTGGAAAGTCTGAAACCCCGATAGGAGGTATGACTGTGGTCATATAAGGGGAGGTCGTGTGAACCACGAGTCTATCCCGGAGGGCTAACGGGAGTTAGAGTGCATCGGCATTTGGAAGCGTCGTTGGCCGTCCGATTTGAGATGGCCACGTGTTGAGAGATTACCCGTTTCGGAAAATCGGGGATTCGGGAGTTCCGTTGACAAAGAACTCGGACTCTTGTCATGATAAATCCCAACCATACTATCGAGACGTTAGCATGTGGCTAAATCCTAATGAATGGAGGAGATTCCTTCAGGGAATCTTTGGGTCTTTAACGACCGTCCGATGTGAGAAAGATCTAACTGTTGGATTTTTCTAGGAATGGATTTGAACACATGGAGATGTATCGCATGTCAAAGGGTCAAAAAGAGAAGCGAGAGTGGTGGGACCCTAATGATGTCACCGAACATGACAAGGATCCTCTGAAACGTGCCATGCACCACTTTGATAAAGGGCGACAGCTGTGTTGTAGACCCGAAGAATAAGGTAAAACATAATTTCGGAAGTCGGGGGTTGGAAAGGAGAGTTAAATGAGATTTCTCCAGTACCGAGACTCCGAAACCCTGGAACCCAAAGTCCCGATGTACAAAAACCCGAAGTTCTAAAATCCCAAAGTGCCGAAAATGAAAGCTTCGAAAATACGAAAATTGCAGAGACGAACGAGAGCTCAGAAAACCCATTGGAATCGAAATGTCTTTTGTTCTTGTTGGTATTAGTTATAAATGATGAAGATTCTTCCTGAAGGTTTAATGGCCTGATAAACTACGATTTTATTTGCACAGTGCATGTGCAGAGTTCAACAGAGGTCAGGACTCCAGTTAACGAACGACTGAGTATGGAGTAGGGAAAGGTGCAGATTACGCCTGAGATAGAAGATGAACAGGAAGGAAAGGATGTTAACCTGGGAATTGAAGGATTGAACTCCAATGGGCATGGAAAAGAGAAGGATAAGGAAGGACCCATAATGAAAGTCATTGAAGGATTGCAAAGAGAGGCCCAGGCTCGCCGAGTTGATATTTGAAAGCTCATGAAAGTCATGGATCGGCAGGGTGCATTAAACTTAAAATTTTTGAAGAGCCTGGAAATAATAGAGAAGAAACTCGAGAAGGGAAGAGACTCAAGTACAACGGAGAGTCACAAAACCCATGAAAGAAGAAGAAGATCAAGGATCGGTAGCCAACATCTTAGTAACTCCCAAAGACATTCTGACAGGACGACACATAGTAGTTCAAGCCCATCCCCTACCAGAAAACATAAAAAATATGGAAAGGAGGAATTGAAAGGAGAGATGAACAAGATTAAGCCTCCAACATTCGATGGAGAACATAAGAAGGAGGAACATGCCAAGCCCTGGTTTCTTGGCATGAAGAAATACTTCCAACTGCAGAATTATTTTGCCCATGCAGAAGGAAGAATTGTAATGTACCAACTGAAAGGAAAAACATCCATGTGGTGGGATCAGTTTGTACAGGTGCAGCACATCAGAGAGAAAGAGGTCACGTGGAAGGAGTTTAAGAGGTATTTCAAGAAGAAATACATGACTAAAATATACTATGACAAAAAGATGAAGGAGTTCTTTGAACTCAAGTTGGGCAGTATGACCATTGATGAGTATGAACGAAATTTTCTGGAACTACGGAAGTATGTTCCATTCATCAAGGATGAAGCTGTTAAAATTCAGAGGTATCTGAGTGGACTGCCACCTTCCATGAGTGACAAGATTCAATATGACTATCCTAAGACCATGGAAAAGACTATCAGAAAAGTGAAATGCTTGTATGAAAAACAAGGAGAAAGGCCTATCCTTCAGAAGGTCTGGGATGATCGGAGGAAATTTAAGAAGGAATAGAGGCAGAACGGAAGCAAGCCTTCCTTTTTCAGAAAAATTCCTTGGGGACAGTCATGTTTTAAAGAGCCTAGGAAGGTTGAAGGGAGTGAGTAGATGCCAAGGCCTCCACCTATAGAGTTTTGGGGCTATAAAGGAAATCATAGGTACATAGACTGCCCCCACAGAAAAGACAAAGCAAGAACTGTCCATACTGTTCAGCAAGCTGAAACAGTGGAGGATATGGGTAGTAGAATGCCGAGGATGTATGTAGCCCTGCATAATAAGCAAGAAGAATTTCAATCGCACATGATTGAAGTGGAAGGTACGATCAACAACCGACCACTTGTTATTTTAATTGATTCAGTGGCTAGCCATAGTTATGTAGATCCTAGAGTGGTGGATAGTTTGAATCTAATGAGAAGCAAACATGAGAAGTCTTGGTTAGTGCAGTTGGCCACAGGGACCAAGAGGAAGGTCACTGAATTGGTTAAGACCTATTCAGTGGACATGAAAGGAATGAGCACTAAGGCTGAGTTGAACATTCTGCCTTTAGGCTCATACGATTGATTAATTGTGATGGACTCATTGGACCAACACCATGCCCTTCTGGATTGTCGTAACAAGAGGTTCACATGCCTCAACGAAGAGGGAAATCAGGTAACAGTCCAAGGAATTCCTAGAGCCGTGGCTGTGAGGGAAATCTCAACCATGCATATGAAGAAATGTTACCGGAAAGGATGTCAATTATATGTAGCTAGGGTGGAAGAAGCATCCCAAGATGTAGTATTGAATCTAGAAGACCATGAAGTACTCAAGGAGTTCAAGGATGTATTTCAGGAGATACCTGGACTACCTCCGAGGAGGGACATCAATTTTTCAATAAATTTGATGCCTGGAACAACTCCAGTTTCGAAAGCTCCTTATAGAATGAGTACACCAGAGCTGAAAGAGTTGCAATTGCAGCTTGAAGAGCTACTAAAGAAAGGTTACATTCACCCCAGTATGTCACTGTGGGGAGCCCCAGTCCTATTCATGAAGAAGAAAGATGGGAAATTGAGGCTGTGCATTGATTTTCGACAGTTGAATAAGGTTACTGTCAAGAACAAATATCCTCTGCCAAGGATTGATGATCTTTTTGATCAATTGAAGGATGTGAAAATNGCCTTTAGAACAAGGTATGGTCATTATGAGTTCCCAGTGGTGTCGTTTGGATTGTCCAACACGCCTGCTATTTTCATGTGCTTAATGAACGGTGTGTTCAAAAATTATTTGGACAAGTTTGTCATAGTTTTCTTGGACGACATCTTGGTGTATTCCAAGACAGAGGAAAAACATGAACAACACCTGAGAATGGTGCTGCAAGTGTTGAGAGAACACCAGCTGTACACAAAACTGAGCAAGTACTCATTTTACCAAAGGCATATCCATTACTTGGGACATATTATATCTGAAGAAGGGATCGTTGTGGATCCTGAAAAGGTACAGGCCATTTGAGAATGGCCAGCGCCAAGGAGTGTGGCAGAAGTTATATCTTTTATGGTTCTGGCAGGTTACTATAGGAAGTTTATAGTTGGATTCTCAAAGATAGCTCATTCTATCACTTCCTTGCAAAGGAAGGAGAAGAAGTTCCAGTGGACTGAAGAATGTGAGAGCAGCTTCCAGTGATTGAAGCAGTTGCTAACTAGTGCTCCAATCCTAAAGATTGCAGATCCAAACAAGGATTATGTAGTATGAACAGATGCATGTAAGGAGGGGCTGGGAGGAGTTCTCAGCCAAGAGGGATTTGTAGTTTGTTATGAATCCCAAAAGTTGAAGGAACATGAGAAGAATTATGCCACTCATGATTTAGAGTTGGCAGCAATCGCCCACGCCTTGAGGAAATGGATACATTACCTCATGGGCAAGAGATTTGAGTTGAGAACAGACCATAACGGTCTGAAGTATTTATTTGATCAGCCGACCTTAAATGCCAGGAAAATCAGATGGCTGGAGATTCTGTGCGAATATGAATTTGATATCAAGCATATCAAAGGGAAAGAAAATAAGGTGGCTGATGCACTCAGCAAAAAAGTGCACGAATTACATGCTACAGCCATTAGCATGTACCCAATGTCCGAGAGTTGAAGATGGCAATTCTAAAGGAGATGCATAACGTGGCTTATGCTGGACATCCTGGATATCAAAAGACTATGGAAGTAGTCAAAAGCCATTATTTTTGGTCAGGTTTGAAGAAAGAAATCATTGAATATTTTGCCAGATGTATGGAGTGCCAAAACGTTAAGGTTGAACACAGGCACCCAACAGGGTTGTTGCAGCTGTTACCTATTCCTAAATGGAAATGGGACGTGGTAACAATGGATTTTATCACCGAAATACCTAGAACAAGCAAGCAGCATGATTCAATCATGGTGGTGGTGGACAAGATTACTAAAGCTACCCATTTTATTCCAGTGAAAACCACCCACAGAGTAGTAGATGTTGCTGACATTTTCTTAAAAGAAGTTGCACGCTTGCATGGAATTCCTAAGACAATTGTGTCTGATAGGGACCCGAAATTCACTTCGAATTTCTGGAAAGGACTGTTCAAAGAATTCGAGATGAATCTAAACATTAGTACAGCGTATCATCCCGAGTCTGATGGACAAACAAAGAGAGTGAACAGAGTAATATAAGACATGCTGAGAATGTATGTGATGGATAAACCATCAAGGTGGGAAGACTACCTAGATTTGGTATAATTCACCTACAATAATGGGTATCATGCATCATTGAAGATGAGCCCATTCGAAGCGCTTTATGGAAGAAAGTGCAACACTCCAGTGAGCTAGGATAATCCAGTTGACAGAGTAGTAGTTGGGCCTAAACTGCTCAAAGAGATGGAAGACCAAATGATAAGAATTAAACATAATCTAAAAGCTGCCCAGGATAGGTAGAAAAGTTACTCTGATAGTAACAGAACCCATAGAGAATTCAAAGTGGGTGACCATGTTTTCCTGAAAGTGAAAACTAACAGGAGTTCCCTGAAGCTGGGAAGTTGCGCCAAGTTGGTAACGAGATTTTGTGGGCCATTTGAGATCCTGGAAAGGATTGGGCAAGTTGCATACATGCTTGCATTACCTGCATCCATGACTATACATAATGTGTTTCATGTTTCACTGCTTAAGAAATATGTACCTGATGTTAATTATATTATCGATTGGACTCTGATTCAGGTGGAACCAGAAGGTGTCCTGCTAGTGCATCCTGTGCGCATATTGGACAGGAAAAGCAAACAGCTCCGGAATCGAGTTATAGAGCTTGTAAAGGTCCAGTGGATCTGGTACGGTCCTGAGGACGCAACATGGGAGCATGCATAGGTTATGCGGGCAGAGTACCCACATCTTTTTGAAAATTTTGTAAGGCTTGCAGAGACAGTGTAAGTTGCACTGAGGGAAGTGGAAAAATAAGGGGAGGGGGATTGTAGTGTCTCCAAGGACGAGCCCCGTTGCAAACCATGTTCTAAAAGAAATTGTAATTATGTTTTATAGGCTGGTGAGCCAAGTTTTTATAAGCTGGAGGCTTATGTGTTGGTTAGGCTAGGGAGCCTAAGTGTTGAAGGCCAGGATCCTGTTGTTTTATATGTAATCATGAAGAACACTTAATAAAATATAAACACCACCAGGTGCAGACCGACCATGATGAATGAGTGAAGGGGGACTGAGCATCCACAAAGTGGGCAAGGAATTAGGGGCTGGAAGGCGGGAAAGGGGCTAAGTGTTGAGCCTAGGGGCTAAGCCTAGGGGGGCTTAAGCCTGGGAATACTATTTTAATATTATTCCAAAAGATATGTGCATCATATATTTTTATCCTAAGTCCTTTTGGAAGGACACGTGAATTCCCAAGTGGTGGGAGGAACGTGTGCTGGTGGAACGCATGCAGTTCCATGGGTGATAAGTGTCAACCCTGGTGCATGCAAATAAAATGGCCAGGGTGAGCCGTGAGAAGGTTCCATTCCCATTCCACTGGATTGTCTGAACACGTACGAAGCTCTGAGAAGTATGACTAACCCGACTCCTGTAGAGAACCTTTGGGAGACCCTAATGTTTGTGTTTGATTCTGAGAAATCCCGTGCATGTAACCCCAGCCTACGAGAAGCCTGTGTTGAATTTGGGGAAGAGTCTTTTCTTTTTTGGGAAAGATGAGCGAGCCTATGTGAGCATTCCCTGTTCCGAAGCTGTGACTTTAAAGCCATCCTGTGATTGCTGAACCAGTTTTTGGAAAGCTTGTGTTTGTTTTCCCATGGGATTGTTGAGACTACATAGTACTGGACTGTGTGAGGCTTGTTGTCCTGTGAGCGACTCCCTCCAGGTGAGAGAGTGCGTAGGGGAAGGAGAGAACTCCTAGAAGGAACCTTGTAGCTACCATAGAGCCCGCATAATTCCGGTCCGGTCTGTTCCTATAACCCAAGGTAAGGGATATTGGCAACCGAAGGACTGTCCAGGTGACAGAGAAGGTGCATTCTCCTGGGGTGGAACATGCATGTGGGGAATGAGGGTCTGTGGGCAGTGAGCATGGGAGATTCCTAGGAGAGCATTCCGTCCTTGTGGTTGTGTGTGACTGTTTTCCCTGTAACCTTAGCCTGAGCCTAGATTCCTTTCCTTGGGGTGGAGCTTAGTCCCAGCTTGGGGGTGACCCACTGCTGAGTTGATGAGTAGTGCGGTCTAAGGCTGGGAGGTTCGTGGAAGGCCTACATTTGGTTGGTGGATCCCACCATTGTTACAAGATAAGCGTCTAACTATACTTTATCACATTTTATTATGTCTCTATTGTAAATTTTATCATATTTTCTGTTGTGTATACGAATTAATATGGAATTCTATGGATTGTTTAATTATAGCAGTAATGATATGTTTAAGCTCTGAGTTAAATGTGGTTATTTGTTTAAATGCATGGCATATATGATATCTATATGAGCTTTGTATGAATGGTGTGTACAAATTGGTATCAGAACGCGAGTAATCCCAGAGTTCCGAAATGGGTGTGCTACATAGCCCTATTTTGAAGCGCCACCAACTTCTTTTGATAATTATCCATTCCTTAATTGTTGTTCCATGTCCCCGCCACATTCCTACTTCTTTCTGAATATGCAATTGGTAATATCTAATTCTAAAACTTCTTCATGCATGAACCTTAGACATGTCATTAATGAGCAGAAGGCTCATGGAGATCTCCCACACTTCCGCCATATGAAAATTGACCTTCGAACTCCCATATCATCCCCTCTTTCATGGTACACATTTTGCACTGAAATTCTGAGACATACAATTTGTCCCTGGGGAAGTAATGCCTCATGGGGAACCATTGTCACCCTAATTTGGAATCCCCTGACCGCTTTTCATACTTTCCCATTTCATGGAATCTCTTTCATGGATCCTGAACTTGGCGGGTTCACGAAATATCCAATTCTTAGTCACTCTTTACTTTGCCCGCCACCTTCACACTTCTTTCAAACTATGAAATGACCAATGTTTAATGCTAGCAGTTCATCATCCAACAACCATACAGACCATCATTAAAAAGCAAAAGGCTCGACGAGACAGTCAAATTGACTATTGCCACAGAACTTTCCCAGAGACATGCAGAAAAATTTTTTCCATGTAATGGGATATATATTACAAGTTTCAATATATTAGTGAAAACGAGTCCACCCAACTGCTTCCCTATTCCATACTTGACCCACTTTTTCAATTGCGGGTTCCTGAACATGTGGAATCACGATTTCACTTCCATTGTCCCATGTCCTGCAAATAGTACCCGAAGTTCCACGATATACAAATTTCCCTCTAGACTGTCCCATCATGCCCTTTTCTGTGTTATGCATTTTGCACTCAAAAATTCCTCACACAATTTGACCCTCGAGCCCTCACCTTTAACGGTTTTACCTTGTAACCCTATTTTGAAGCCCGCCCGACCGCTTTCGATAATTAGACACTCCTTACTTTCTCTTTCCCATCCCCACGACCTTTGTACTTATTTCTTAATATGCAATTAGTAACCTTTTATGCTAACATCTCACCATGAAGGAGCCATCAAAGGTCATTAATGAGTGAAACGCTCGAGGAGATCTCCCAATAATTTGCATTAAACAAGATCCATAGAGAGTTATAATATCCCTTCTGATTTTTCATCTCAAACAAGGGTCGCCACGTTGGATCGTTTATGGAATCTCGAATCCTTAATTTCTCATTCTCCTACCCGCCATGTTCACACTTCTAAGTATGAAATTACTAGTCTTTAATGCTAACAACGCATCACGCAACAACCGTCGAAATTGTCATTAATGAGAGAAAGGATTGAGGACATCTCCCATTCACATGCATTGGACCAAGGTTTGCATATGATTATATTATCCCTTCCAACACTTCATTTCAAACATTGTATGGAGCAAACCAACGTTCTCGTAAAATTATGGCAGCAACTCGACAATAGTTCTTTGGAGACACAGTGAATATCTTCGGATGTGAGGACCAAAATTCCAGTGGTCCAGGGCATACTCTTACTATTCATCCTGTAACACCCAGAACGAAGTGATTTGGACCTCTGGAATCACTTGTGCAGGCTGCTTCCCTAATTTTTTTTACTGTAAGGAGGTGGTCTCTTGGTGCACCACAAAATATATTTCAAGCCAAAGAATTATTCCACTGCGTGACCATTTTCCTCTTTCTTTGTCACCTCAAGTCTTCCACAAGATTATAAGATATTCAGAGCCAACATTGACCTTCAGAGGACAAGATTGTAAGAAGTTCCTAGAAAAACATGATAACAGGTTGGACCTCTTACCCGAGTTCCTTGAAGACCCGACAATAGTTCCTGAAGATATCACAAAGTTGCAGGTCAATTCCTTTAGAAATCCATTCCGGTAAATTGCTTGGTTTTTTAGAAGAATAACGGGACAGGAATCCATGACAAGCATCTCATGTATAGTTATTTATATTTTTTACTTCACAGTCAAGGAAAAATTCATTTTTTATTGGGGGAAGCTAATTTCCATTGAAATTTGTTCCCAAGTATCATGATTCAAGGAAGAGAATAAATTTTATATGTTATCCTACTTGATTTTTTCAATAGTGCATTGTAGTCCATTTCAAAAACTGTCTCTGTCTAAGAAAATAAGCTATGAATTTGACCCAGTAACATTCTAGTACTAGGACTTGTGGAGGCACAAGGCCTCCCATTGTTTTTATGAGGTTTTTAATGACTTTGTCTGAGTTTTCAAAGATTTATTTCTAGGAAAGGATGCTCACCAGATGTTTGGCAAGGAAACCAAGTTTTTGGACAGGAAGGGGACACTTGAACGAAGGGAAAAGTACAGTGTAATAATGATCTTTGGCTCCAAGGAAAATCATGTTTTCCTTCCATGTCACATCACAGACAAGATGTTTGTTACAGAAATACCAAGGAAACACAACCACTGGTTTCATTTTTTCCATGGCAAGAGGAAAAAACAATTCATTCCTCTGCCATGGAAATTCAAGGACTTCGTGTTGAGAAACGTCAACAAGATTGACGAATTCACAAGCCATTTCAAGAAATTGAACATAAAATATGCTGAAAGGCTGAAAGGGTTCGATCCTAATGGTTTTTTTCGAGAACATTTACTATCAGTTGGATTTAGTAGCTCTTTTATCCATAGACACCTGACCAAAGACAGAGTCAGTGACGACAACACTCCTTTTGACGATGGCAACATAGAGACATTTCAAAGTGCAACTAAATTGTATAGACAACATGGAAAAGGATCCTGTGAGAAGAATGTCCAGTCCCCGACCAACACTCTCAAGAGAACAACATTACAAAGCATCACTTCAACAACCCACCCTAGTAAGAAAGAAACCCAAAAATCTTCAAATGGAGGAGGAGATAAGAACCCTCCTCACAGAAAAATTGATAGTTCTCACAAGCTTCCCCCGACGAACAAGAGAAAAAACATTGTATGAAAGGCAGAAGAACCCGAAATTGAAAGTGAGGAAATGCAACTTGAAACTTTTGTGGATGTCATGTTCCGCAAATTTGATCCTCCTGCAGACACGATGGACCATATTTCCAAAATGGAAATCACTGAGACCAACATTTTTGACGAAGATGAATCCTTCATATTCTGGAGCACTATTTTTGACAGCCAATCTAAAAATTTAATTATTGAAAAGAGAGATTTAACAAATAAGAAAATAAAATCTCATTCAGAGATTAACTTTAGGAAAATGTAGCCATCCAAAATCTCTTGATTTGACTGCGGAACTGTTGATGTGCTTGATGATTCCATTGGAGGAATTGAAGCGGAGAATGCCAGACTGAACGCCGAATCAAGGAATTGGAGGAGGATATCATTGCTACCCTAGTGTTTTCCAGTCCTTTAGGAAAAACCATGCCTGCTACCCTTGCAACCAAGTTAAATGGATCCTCCAACCTCCTCACATCCTATAGATACTATGTACAGAAGAATATCAAGAAAAAAATGCGGCTAATTATTGAAGCATGGGAAACATCACAAAATATAGCTTCCTTTCGAACAAGGGAAAATGATTTGCACACAAATTTACAAATTAATTTTAAAAATGAAGAACGTTTATATGAACAGATGGTGATCCCTTTTGCCAACCATGCCTTCAACAACTCGAATCTGAAAAGAACACAAGAGGATCTCCCCTCCCCAAAGAGGATCAAACAATTAAAATCATGATGGAAACATAAAGTTAAGAACCTGCAGCTCATTGTCGAATCATGTGAACAAGATATATTAGAGAAAGAAGAATTATTCAGAAACCTGACCTAGGTAGACTTAGCCAGAAGCACCAACGAAGTTCAAGACCCAAACTTAATCCTCAAATCCTTGTCCTTAACCAAGCAAGCCTTCGATGAACAACTTGATATTTTAAAGGGATTGTCTTTAGAAACATTTTAGGACATCCTTGAATATGGTGAGGATGACATCGAGAACTGGCTAGTGGA
>JASDQU010735786.1:82006-94882 GCA_032191745.1 Picea mariana | reverse complement strand
ACTAGCCCCACATGTTTGGGTAATGGTGGTTGATGTGGCATCCATTAGATACCATGGTGGACAACAAGGTAGGTCAAGTTGTGAGAGACATAACTTTCACATACGAACTTTGATTGGGGTGCCTTTTGCACCCTTGGAAAAATATTAGTGTAGAACAACCTCAAGGGTTTGCGAGATATGCTCACAAAATTTTGACCCTAAAATGTGTCATTTGATGCCTCAAAATGGATCTAGAAGGTTCTGTGCCCTAAATCTCGACACCGAGACCTGCTATCAAAATGGGCCCTACATGCAAATTCCTCCAAGTTTTCCATCCCAAGTATCAAGATAGATGAAAAATTATATAATGATTCATTTTGAATCATACCTCCCATTTAGAGAGGCTATTGGTCCACAATCGATTTTACTAAATGAGGTGAGAAAAAGTTTCCTCTACCTTCTCCCTATTTTACCATTTTTCCTTTCCTAGAAACTGTCCTTTCAACTCGATTTTCCAGAGGTCATGCTGCCCTTGCTTGGTAGTTCTAGAATTCTTCAACAAAATTGTATCTTCTTCCAACTTTCCCTGAGATTTTGGTGTTATCTCCTCTATGGTAAGTAGGATTTTCTACTCAATTTCCTGATCCATCATGGAATGCTCATATTGTTTCAAATTTTCCACATTCACTACTGAGTAACTACACACATATGGGGGTAGACTAAGACCATTGTAATTATTACCCACCTTCTCCAATACCTCAAAAGGACCATACTGTAGAGCCTTGATCTTCTTACTAGGACCTAGTAGCTTTTCTTTGCTTAGAGAAGACCAAACTCTATCTCCCACCTTGAATGTTTTCTCAATTATGTGTTGATCATGTCGTGCCTTTTACCTTTCCCGTGACTTCTTCAATGTCTCATGTGTTATGAGGAAAATCTCTCTATGGCTAGGGTGAACCATAATAGACAGGAGTGACTATAGAAATCGATTCAATTCCAACATATGTTATATAAACTAATGTGAAAAGGAGGTAAGAAAGAGGCCTAGATCGTCCAAACATTTGATGATGTCCACCGTTGAGCACTTCAACCCAAAGATTTACACCTGCAAAAAGTTCTCAACAAACAAGCAAAGAAAGCATATAGCAATAATATAACAGGTTAGTACATTAGATAGCATAATCCATTAATATTCAAAACAAACATGCCCATGGATCATAATACATATAATTGCAAGATATCAATTGGATGGGAAAGGAGTATTTCTATTAACAAATTATCAACAAAAGCGAAAAAATTACATACTTCCATATCGGCACGGTTCGGAACTGAGAAACCGATTTCCTTCCAACTAGGCCTCCACCACTTCAATCCTCCACAAAAAGGCAAGCTCATATAAGGGAGACAAAGAGGTTCTCCATCAATAAGGGAAGAGCTTGGGAGATGAACACTATGTTTAGACTTAAAGGACAAAGGGATGCAAACTCAATAATGAAGTGATGATTTCTCTAGAGTAACTTTGCTCTGAAAGCTGAATTTTCTCTCCTTTTCCATAACTCAGAATTGGCTTCTTTATAGCCTTCAAAATGAAATTGAAGGGCCGAGTCAGAAATTTTCCAGTATATGGAAGGCCAAGGATCAGAGATCTTCTGTCATGACATGGAAACCCAACATTTATTTTTGATTTTCTGGCACAAATCTTGATGTATGCGGGCTGTAGTGGAGCAACCAACGTATACACATGCTGTATAACTTGCCAGGTGCGTACAAGTGGAAAAATATTTATTTTTGTCTTTGGATTCATTAATCTGGGAAAGTAAGTCCACATAGGGAAATGGAGTAAGGCCCTCTCTTCAAGATTGCGTAGGGTGAGGCAAATCTTGTTATAACAAATTCCCCCTAATGTGTGAGGTCAGAGGAGTATCTGTGATGGCCGAAATTCATTATAAATAACCTAGAAGTGGAGTGGTAGAGAACCAGCTGGACGAACTCAATTGCTCATTACATTCTGTACTGACTTTGTATACATGGCTGCCAAGAATACACTACAGATACATGTGAAAAATATACCAAACAAGTGTCCGTGGCCATAAAATAGGCAAATATAAATTCGGTTATATGCCAATAGCTATCATAGTCATGAACAAGGCCCAGTAAAACCAGTTTCAAAACCAATCTGAATATATCTATATACCATGGAGTACAATCTAATCTCCCATGATCACTAAAGTCATATAGGCACTGGTCCAATGAAAAGAAAGCAACAACTCAGTAAAGCTACAACCACATAATGATGTCTTCAAGTCTTATATACAATCTGCCAAAGGTGCAAGTCTACATCATGTGAATAAAGGAGTTGAGGTCTAACATAATGAGACATCGTTTGATTAATGGTCATTGATGTATACCGTTAACAAACACGAGACAACCTACCAATAATGAAAGTAGGAATCAAGGCATCGAGTACATTCTTACAAGTGTGAATAAAGTAGTCTGTGTCGAACACTTGAAGAATCCATCGATCAGGAGACATTGATGTATTCCCAACTGTCGATGGCGAGAGAGCCTGTCACTAATGATTGCAAACCTCAAGGTACTCATAAGACTCTAGATATTGTTTCCAGATAATGAGCTGATGTCGATGGAAAGAGACCCGCTGAAAGGAGAGAATTAAGGCATCTCTCATTAGTTAGCACGAGGTACAAAGCAGGAGCTTCATGATTTGGTGGGAATCGGATGAAGAAAAAGTTCATGAACCAATGACCCTTTGCGTCTTTTGCGTGTGCCAAGCGCAAGCGGTACACAAAAAAGACCCTCTGAATAGCATCCGATGATGAAAAATACCGACAAAGGTGAGGAGATCACCAATAAGGCTAATGGAATCCAATACACTGCATGAATCCCAATGTGTGAATAGATGTCTTGCTGTTGAACACAAGGAAAACCACCCAATCAACGACCAATGATGAAACGTTGATTGCTGGGTTCAAGGTTACCTACCAATGATGAAAGTAGGACCAAGGTGCATGATAGGACTAAAGTATCATGTGATTTTGAGACAAACTGAGGGTATGGCCGACATGCAAAGTCAAGAGTCCTAAGGAATGGTCAAAATAGGTTGATAGACTTCCTTTGAACAAGAGCATGAGACACATGGTGAACTCTGGCAGCATACACCCAAAGATAAAACCATGAGATGCAGGAGGCATCAATGAAGTTCTTTGTAGGGATTGGAAGAGTAACCAGTCAATAAAGAAGGCTCTGTAACGAGTTCAAGTTCCTAAGGTCATGCTAATCCAAAAATTATGAGGAATGGAATCAAATAATTTTGTGCTCAGTTCAAAGGTGACACGGCTGCTGCCAAATATAATATAGTACTCTCTTCCCACCCATCTTTTTTTGTTTTTTCATAACAAACGAATGCTATGATACAGAGGAGGGAACAAGTGTCACAAGTAAGAAAAACTAGTTCCAGCACTGGAACGTACCTATGCTCAATGTAGGGAAGTGCATGTGGGAGATGGACACTTGGGGGATGTTCCCTCCTAGGTATAGGTTGTCAAATTGCGAAGGATATAAACAAGGCTCTGCTTGGTTGAGGATGTAAAACTGTCGAGGCAAATAGTTTATAACGCAAAGCGAGAATCGACTATAGGCTCAATACTGAAAAACATGGGCATGAGATGCAATCAAAACTTAACGCCAAAAGTGTCCTTTTTTATGTCTTTTAGTCTACTTGGTGTGAAAAATGGGTAAACTTGTGCCAAGTACACGTCTTTTCAAATCCAATTTATGAGTGTGAAAATTACAAGTTCACTCGACGATCTTTTCTATTTTTGGTAACGAGTTGAAAAAGGGCTCAACTAAGACTCATGATCTTTCAAATACAATTTAATGAGTGTGAAATGTACAAATCACTCGGCAATATTTTCTCTTTTTTAAATATGAGATGAAAAGAGCTTAAATTAACTCGTTTGGGAGTCCACGGGGTAAAAGGTCGCATGTTTATGAATGAGAAATGAGGCTCAACATAAAGTCAAGTACAAATTGTGAGGGACTCCCGGTCCTGATGGAAAAATATATGCATGGGCACTAAATGAAGTAGGGGATCTAACTAGGGCACCCATGTTTGGTAAGTTTCTACCACTTGATAACGACACAAATTTATAGTAGAGGGAAGGTTCAGTGTCGCAACAAATGGGTTCGTACCTAGGGCATATAGAGCGACAGTCATAATATAATGAGAAAATGCATAATTGAATGGATACCTATATTATATGTTGGGTAATTAATATCCCTAGCCAAGGTGACAAACGATCAACAAAGTACTGAAATCCACAAGAATCCCAGGTTAAAACAACAAAAACCAACTCGATCCACTTTGGTATTAGTCCATTAGGTGCAAAAAATGGTTTAAACTATAGAAAGTGGGTAAAAATAATTTATAAATAGTAA
Source organism: Picea mariana (assembly GCA_032191745.1). Classification (NCBI taxonomy): domain Eukaryota; kingdom Viridiplantae; phylum Streptophyta; class Pinopsida; order Pinales; family Pinaceae; genus Picea; species Picea mariana. The sequence goes on along the minus strand of JASDQU010735786.1, from coordinate 90,448 downwards.
TAAAATAAAAAATTACTATACCATTTTAATTTTTAACCCAACTAGTGCAAATTGGACCAAATTTCCTCCAAGATTCAAATGCCGATTGCGGGAGCATCCGACAACGAAATCATGAGCCGTCTGGATCAGGTAATTCTTGATCTCTTTCTCTTCAATTTCAATGGATTACATTTTTGAATCAGGTTTTAAAGTTTTATTTATTTAAAGCGCAAGGTAGATTTTTCAGTGTACGCGGGCTGCCTATGGTTAGGCCGTGTATACGACGAGGTATATGCACCGAAATTAACTACAGGACACGTATATTGAGCCCTGCATGCAACTGTGTGGACAGTAAGCCATGTACAAGCACACAAATGACCAAAATAGAGGGTTCTATCTCAAAATTGTGTTTGTTTTTGATAGGATGGTGCTTGAATGGCGAGAAAGGGAACATGAATATGTTGATGCCGCTGTAGATCAAGATCCGGGGGCCCAAATGGCCTTAAAGAGATGTGGTTTATATAAGTTTTGGGCACTCAAAGGGATGAGAGCCTAGGTGATGTTGTTGGATATGTTGGTGGGTTACTGGGACCTTGATAGCGAGAGATTCAATCTCGATGGGAAACCATTGAGAATTGAAGTGGAGGACATCTATTTTCTGACCAGTTTATTGCACCGGGGGGAGGTTGTGAATCTCAAATCACGGGGGGAAGGAAGTGGGATGAATATAGAAGAATATATCGATGCCCATTGTGTAGATGGGACCCCTAAGGTAGGGAGTCAAGTCCCCATCCGGGCAATAAACAACCTTAGTTTGAATATCATTGTCCTAGTTTTAACCAGGATCATAGGTTTGGCCTCGTTGCAGTAGGCATCAAGGCCACTCAAGTTTTATGCAGTGAAATGTGCGAGACCCACCGTGTATGATTGGTTTACCTCACTATTGGCCAATATGAAGAGCCAATTGATGGAGTGTAAACAAGGGGGTAAAAGGAATTTAGGGTTTGCCTCCATCTTGTGCAGCTTATTTTTTGAGCGGGTTCCAGGTTTGGGACCTAGAGTTGAAATTCTACCGAGAGGACCTCACGATCCAACCATAGCATGGTGGACCGAGGTGATGAGGCGATAGGGAGGAGGTAGGTTGCCTCCAACCTACAATGAGGACTTTTTCTACTGGTGGCGGTGACATGTCATCGCTCTGGATGACTATCCCTATGAGGGGATCGACTTCAGAGGAGATCCATATATGTCACTTCCACCAGGAGCTGCTTATGGTGACATAGGTATGTCAAAATGTTTTTACATATTTCATTTTTTTGTATTTTTGTATAATTAGTTTTTTTTTTTTTGGATGGTGTTTAAGTATTGACTAGAAATTTGTGTGTCACAGACGTGGGTCCATGATGGCCAGAGGGTTTCTCTCAACATTGACGGAGGAACCGGGGGGATGAAGTGGCGGGAGGAGAAGCCGAGAGGGTTGTACAAAATGTGCAGGGAAACCTATCGCTTCTGACACACAGGATACCCATGGTTCAGGTAGAGGATCTTCCTGAATCCATGCAATGATAGGTGGTTGGTGTATCCAAGGCATGGGTACGACTCTTTCGGCGTCTCACAAATGCCGTAGTTTGCTACCATGACACACATTTGGCGCCACAGGTGTAGATGTTGGGGGATATTATGATACCGATTGTATATGTATATGAGGGTGTTAGCCCCATTTTGTACTATAAACATGATATTTTTTGAAATATATAAAATGGATCTTCGGCTTTACTTATATTTACAATGTGTACATTGATTAGATGTTTTCTTTGCTTTTAAATATGTGACAAATGCCAATCTAAAACATAGTTAGCATAAGCATCGAATACATAATTAGAACTCCTAGGAATATGATAATATGTAATAAAATCAAATTGTCGTTCTAAAAGATGTACTCGTAGGAACCGTTAGAGTAAAGTAGGATCACACCCACGATAACGATCGTTTAACTGACGTACTACTAACTGGGAATCCAGGTGAACTTCTAATGAATGGATGCCATGTGAGATAGCATCGTGTAAAATTTCTATAATGGAGCTATATTCGGCCACATTATTCATGGATGGCCCTAGGAATATGCCTCCTGAAGACACCAGTAGACCCTTAGATGAATAAATCACCAAAGTAGCAGAAGCCAAGTTTTGTGTGTGATGAATGGTCCCATCTGTGAATCCTAAGTAGACTGATGACTTTGTTGACATCTGTCAACCAAGTGAAAACTCGATAAGCAACCTGAAGAAAAAAAAGAAAGAGATATATACACTAAATTACATTAGTATACAAAGAGTTCCGCCTAAGCCTGGGGCTCAAGCGTAGTATCTTTTCAAGTAGATCCCATTTTTGGGCTCGACCAACTTATTCCCTTCGTAATCTTCTAACTCATAGGTTCCTTTTTCTATCACACGTCGCATGATGTAAGGATCGTGCCACATGGGTTTAAACTTTCCTTCCCCCAACGATTCTTTGACTTGATGATACAAGAGGACCAAGTCACCCTCAGCGTATAACTGAGGACAGACAAACTTATCGTACTATACCTTGACACATCATTTTTTTACCTTGATAACCAAAGAGGTGTCTCAAACACTGCTCATCAAGACTCTCTAGGTATACAAGGCATTTTTCAAGATCGGAAGTGTCTGGTAGGAGTGCGACTGCCAACTTAAGAGAATGTATTTCACATTCAATGGGTAATATCGACTCCACACCGTGTACTAACTGAAAAAGGGGGAAATCTGGTGGTAGTATTGACCGAGGTTTGGTATGCCCAGCGTGTAGGATATAACATGATGTGCCAATCAGACTTACTCAGACTGACAATTTTTTGAAAAATTGTCTTGAGAGACTTGTTGACGGCCTCTACTTTCCCATTTTCCTGGGGATAATAAGGAGAAGAGTGACCATGTTTAAACCCCAGTTTAGCGGCTAGTTCTTCCATCATTTCATTATGAAAGTGACTTCCATGGTTAGTGACAATCTCACTCAGGATACCGAACCAAGCGATAATCTGATTGAATATGAAGAAGGCTGCAATATTCCCATTGGATTTAACTGTAGGCATGGTCTCAACCCACTTAGTAAATTAGTCAACAACCACGATAATGTGCTAATGCCCCTAGTCGATGTTGGGTTGCAATCGACGAAGTCCACCCCCCACTTAATGAAGGGACCGACGGTAATGACTAGGTGAAGAGGGGCTGGATGCGATTGCATTTTCCGAGTGAGCACCTGGTAGGGATAACACTTCTTAACCGCTTCAATACAATCCTTAAATATAGTAGTCCAAAAATAACCGATTCACAAAATGTTTTGGGCTATTGCAAGCCCAGATAGATGACCACCACAAGCCCCACTGTGGAAATCGTTTAGTACAGATTTGACCTCTCCGTGAGTTAAGAAGAAATGCAAGATATCATCTATTCCTCGGTGATACAAAGTGTCACCAACGATAGTATATTTCTTAGCTTGGTAGCTTATACGCCGTCGATCATCTCATGAGAGATTTTGGGGAAACTTCAAAGTTTGAAGATAGAGAACAATGTCTCCATACCAGGGGTCAGACAATGAGATGAGAAAGATGTTTTCGTCAACAAAAAAATCAACATGGATAACATATTCATCTAATCGTGGGAAATCTGATATCAACTTTGCAAAGACTAGGGATTTATTGGATTTCGCGGAAGCAAAATCGAGATCAAACTCCTATAAAATGACAATCCATTTGTTATATTTTCCTCCTATGATATGTCGGGTAAGGACATATTGAAATGGATTGACATCAACAACCAGCGTAGTCTTGCAAAGTAATATATAATGATACAAACGCTGGACTGCGTGAATGACAACCAAAGCTAGCTTTTCGATGTGAGTGTAATTGAGTTCAGGACCGAGTAAAGTTTGATTAAGATAGTAAATGACATGCTCATGGAGATCATCATCTTCCTAAACTAGAACCATACCAATTGTATCCTTGGGCACGACAATATAAAGTAAGTAATTTCTACTGTAGGTGGGATGCTTCAACAAAGGTACCGATACCAAAGATTTATTCAAAGCATTGAAGGATTCCTGGGCTTGCTCATCCCAGCTAAAAGGGGCGTCCTTCTTCAAAAGACGCATGGAACCTTTAGTGATAGTAGCATAGTTCACTATAAACCTACAAAGAAAGTCAGCTTTCCCCTGTAGATCCTGAAGTTGTATAATCGTGCGTGGGGGGGGGGAACCGAAGTATTGCCTCAACCTTGAGCGGATCTACCTTGATCCCAGTCTCATAAACTAGAAAACCTAAAAGATGACCAAACTTAATGAAAAAGATGCATTTGTGAGGGTTTAAACGGATCCTATAATAATGACATCTTTCTAAAACAAGCCGAAGGTGAGTAATGTGATCCACTTTCTTGTGAGAGTGAGCAACAATATCATCAAGGTAAGCTTCGACTATGTGCTTAAGATCATGAAACGCAAAAGTCATGGAACGTTGAAAGGTTTCTCTGACGTTTTTAAGGCTGAAAGGCATCTTCCGGTATGAAAAAGTTCCCCAAGGACAAACAAATTCCGTCTTGTGTTGATCCTTGGGTTGAATTTGAATTTGATTATATCCTGAAAATCAGTCCGTAAAAGAAAATACTTCGCTTCCGGCACACTCGTCAAGAATCTGATCGATGAAAGGTGTGGGGAAGTTGTCTTTTAGATAGGCCTTGTTCAGATCACGAAAATCCATACATACACGAATGGTTTCTTTCTTCTTATCTACGGGAACGAGGTTGGATACCCATTTGGTTAAAGGAACCGGGTAGATGAAGCCAGCGTTAAGTAGCTTCTCCACCTCTGCCTTAATATAAGGGGCCTTTCGAGGCTTGACAACTCTAAGACGTTTCCAAATAGGTTTAGAATCCGGATAAGTTTTAATTTGGTGTTCGACAATGCGAGGGTCAATCCCTGGCATCTCTTCATAGGACCAAGCAAATACATCTTAGAATTCCTTGAAGAGCTTGGTGTAGATCAGGATTTCTTCTGGCGAACAATCCACACTGATATTTACATTTTCAAAATTACCAGGGGTATGAGAGATGTCGATATGGATGGTAGGATAAATACTCGCCATCTTTCCTTCAACATAAATTCCATGCATATCAAGTGGAACTACGACGTGACCGACTATCTCGCTCAAAGTAGATCGAAAGTTGTCTTGTTCAATTCTTTCAAGCTTCGGGAGAAAATAAGAATGGTGATGCATATCATCCCAAGGTTTTCCAGAACCATCATGGATTTGATGATGGGTTCGTCCGAAGGAAAAGTATCATTGAGGAAATCATGTGAAAAAGACAACGAGGTGGCTCACATGGTCCTAGACACGAGATCCTCCTTGTCTGTCGATGAGGGAGCATGATTGAAATCGATGGAAGAGCCAAGAACATCTTCATAGGCAATCTCCACTTCCAATAGTGGCATGTCCATCCTAGCATGCGAATTTCCTTCACAAGACAAATTCGGGAAAGGTAGGGTCCACAGATCATCAAAATAAGACATGCAGAAAGGAATGGACCTCCTAGTTGAGACGGGCCTACTGGACATGGCGTAAACTTGATTGTTTGGTGTCGAGAAGTCGAAAGTACCCATAAGGGAAGAATACATTCCAACATCGACATTCTCGGTTGCCGGCCAAGAATTGTCGATCATAGGGATCGACTGTCGAAGAGATGCATTAGGACTATATTACGCAAAGGATAACTGATCGATCGTCACAATCTTCCCTTCATGAGGAAAACAAAGAGTGCATAAAACAAACGATACGACGATGATCATAACATAATTCCAATTGCAACCTAGTAATAGGTTATAATCAAGAGGCACATCTACTACCTCTACTTCCACCTCTACTGTCTTCCCACCTAACTAGACCAGAAAGGCAGGGAGAATACCATGAGGGTGGAAGAATGATCGTCAAAAGAAGTCAACATGTTCGATGACTTGGAAAGGGTCGGAGAACCGAGAGCTTTCCAACAAACCAGGGACATCACACACATAGCAGTGCCTTCATCAACAACCGCATGTTTGATGGTATACTTTGAATACTCCACATGAATTTGGAAAGCCACATGGTACGATAAGCGAGGCTTAACATCTGTGATGTCAAACTTGATTATCTTTGAGCCACTGGGTTCTAGAACTCCTAGAGAAAAGAGTAAGGTATTCCTCTATGAAGGACACGTCTGGAGTACCTCGAAAGCTGACATAGCACAAGGGGTTTGGCCCAGGTCCTCAACAATAGAGTAGTTCTGGGCAGTTATATAATTTAGATTATGGGTAGAGCACTTGAGTAATCCTTTCAGAATGTGAGGGTATGGCTCTGGTTTATCAATCTGTAAAGTCATCTCCGAGGGAGGAGGAGGAAATTCTAGACTAGGAATAGTTTGTTTAGAACTATAGTCTCGAGATCGAGTGGCTACATCAATTTTTGCATCGACCATATTGATACATAAATGGTTGCCATTTTGTGACTGCTGGTTTTGACCTCCACTACCCGCATTTCTAGAGTTTGAGGAGCTTGAGGCTAAGTGCTAATTATGTAGGAATGGATTCGTCAGCACAACGGGAAATTGAGCTAAAATCCTCGCAACTTCTATAAGTTTGGGGCACAAATGGGTAAGGTGATCATCTCTGCAAAGCTTACAGGGAAACTTGACCTTACATTTTTCTCATTTTCCCTCTCCAACACTATTGCCTGTCTTCTCATTATTGTCCTTGGATTTATTACCATTTTTCCCACCCTTACAGTTATTATGTTCTTTTTTCTTATTCCCTTCTGGTGGCTGGCTACCATTCGGGTTGGTCTACGATTGCACTGAATGTACATCCACCGACTGAGTGGGATTGGAAGACACAGATGGGCCTGGTCCTCCTACAGACTAACTTAAAGACAACTCTTTTAACTGGTTCATCACCGAGTCTGTGGACTTTACATTGGCAGAGCCTACAATGCCATCAAAATGAGGTCGGGGCTTTTGTCTAGGGTCATAAGTAGACCATGGTGCTTCAAGAAGAAGATGATATATCATCCCAGACTAAGCATATATCAAATCTAATTGCTAGGCTCTAAAGATAGCTTCTTCCTCAGTGGTAACCCCAGAAGTAGAAACGTCCTTCGATATAGGAGTGTGTAAGGACTTAAGAAACCATTCTAAAAGAAAGGTTGGGGGTATAGGGGTCTTAATCAACCTCTTCCGTCTATGCCACTCCTAGATATGGTCCGAGATATGAGTGGCAGTATCCTGACGTAAAGTAGACAACAACTCTAAACCAACATCATAACAAATGGGAAAATGGAAGTGGTTAATAAAGACCATCACCGATTGACTAAACGTCCCATATGCCCCCCTTGGTAGCTCAATATACCATTTTGCCACAACCCCAATAAGGGTGCGTTGAAACAATCTCAAACGAATAGAATCATCATTAAGGGAGTTTGATGAGCACTAAAGGTGAAATGTAGTGACATGATCACCAGGGTCCTTTCCATTCTTACCCTCAAACTTTGGGAGGTCTGAAGGAAGTTTGGTGGGGACCGAGAGCCATGTGGGATCGTAACTCACAGGGTCATTCATTAACCTAAACAAATCTGGCAGATTAAGCATGGCCAAAAAAGGGAGACAGGGTTGCGACATCTGTCCCTAACCTCTTGGGAAAGATTGGGATTGTGGATTCAGAGGCCATCCAGGGTTCTGGTAAACACCATGGCCCTGTCTAGATTTATAAGGCCCTCCTCCATATTGATTCATATAAGGTGGGTTGGGAATCATTCCAGCTAGAATGTTCTGTTGAGGGTTATAGAAAATGCCCCTAGCTGGATTAGATCTAGATTGGGGGTTTCCAAAAGTGTGAAACTGACCTCCCCTAGGTTGGAAATCGAAGGATAGAGGTGGATTCGTCATGCCAAGTGTATTGGTTGGAATCTGCGCCGAGGAGGTAGGATTGTAGGACAAAACTTGAGTCGAAACTTGTTTGCCAGGTTGACTATTCCACCCAGAAGTAGGAGGATTGGACCCATGGTTAAAAGTAGGCATACCTCCCATATTAGGAGTCATTTGAGGGATTTGATATCCACCAAATGAAAAAGGAGTGTATGGAGTCGTGCTACCCCCAAGCCCAATGCTAGCATTAGGGCTAGTAGCTGGGATGGAGTTTGAAAACTGTGAGGTGAAATTAGGCATACCATAAGAAAATGGACTAGAAGCCATAGGGATGGACTGAACATTGTAGCCCGGTGAGTGGCCAAGAGACCCAAAGGTGTTAGAGGCAGTAGCATGAGCATTAACTATAGGCTAGGCCATAGTAATGATAGGTGCCTCCGGTACTACAACCATGGAGGTTGCATGAGTTGAAGGGGTGCCATTAACTATAGTGGGTATGGGAGTCAAT
>JASDQU010735786.1:44059-60329 GCA_032191745.1 Picea mariana | reverse complement strand
TGGGAATTGGATCGATAATGGCATTTTAGAACATGCTTTTTGTTACACAGTTTTGGGATTAGGTTGTTAGTCTTAGATAGAAATAGGAATCTGGGAGATTGTTCCCATATTTTTTGCAAACAGTTTTTGATAATTTCCACAAGGAATGTTTTATTCTGTGGCCTTTATATACTTATTATTTTTTGTAAACAAACCATCACTGTTGGGAGAATAGAGACTATGGACTGATGATTATACAGACTCGAATGCAAGTGGATTTTTTGTACGACTTTAGCTTCAATTTATCTTAATTTTGTTCAAGTTTTTGTGCATTTCAATTTGTAATCAAATTATTGACTACTTTAGATATCAAGATTTGTTACAGGTTGATGCGATATGATTTAAGTATTGTCCATATTTGATGTATCTCATTTTACTTACAACAATTACCCTGTTTTGATTTAATGAATAGAAGGTTAATCTTCTTTGTTAAATGACCAGTTATGTACAAATCTTTGTAGTGGGATTTATCTTAATGTGATGATATGTAAACTATAAAATTGCTGTTCCTATATCTCTTGTTTGTTCTGTCATTCGTATTCAAGAGCGTTGCTACTTTCTATTTATGAGAAGCTTTATGCAAAATCTGGTGCGGGTTTTCCCCATCAAACAACTAAACCGAGTACTGTGCATAGGACAAATAAGAAACGTTACTTCAGGTTAGTTTGTTATTTGCAATTTAATAGTCAATTAATTTGAGCATTCCCTGTAGTTTATATAGATATATAGTACAGATTATTACTTTTATTTCTTAGTTAGATAACTGTTGTTTTATTTCTATTTCATAAAAGTTATAAAAATCCAAAAACGCTAGCTTTGCTGTCATAAGACAATTCACAGATGATTTTGCAGATTTCGATCAAAATTTGTATTTTGTAAATACTGTATATATAATTGAAATTTAATTGTATTGATAAATGAACATTTAATAAGTATAATTATTGTTTTATAATATTAGCTAGTAAATTGTATATATATTTTAGATTTGTACATAGTTTGTAGTAGTTGTTTTTCACTTAGATTAGTTTCTTTAGATTAGGTTTTTCACTTTCCTAGGACTTAGATTGGCCAACGGAGCCGCTAAACCCGTCGAAGTGGATTAATCCAAACAGCTTGGGTTATTTAGAAAACCCCGAACCGGATCCACCCCTCCAGTTGACGAGCGGTCAATTTCGCCCATCAACAAATGGTGCTAGAAGGAGGGCCTGCAAATCATTAATGGCACGAGACAGTCGTAAGACTCCTCCTCCACCCAACCACTCACCTATAGTGACAAGAAGTCATTCAAAAGACAACATCATCCCTCAAACAACAACCACATCAAATGACGATCTACGGATCACAGTTGATCTAGTAACCCCAAATTCTACAGGAAGTGATGTACAAGAGATTGTCCGCCAATCTCTCATAAGAACACATAGTGCCTTCACCCGTTTGAGGCAACCAAATAGACCTTTGGACCAACCATTAGATTTCTTTGATATAAGAGAACAAATTGGAGGCACTAACCTCACTTTAAACCCTACAGATCCAATCCTCACTGCTGTAGCAGGAGGATCCGGTATACCACCCTCACCACCTCCATCATCCCCTTCTTCTTCTGGAGACGACTCTTCTGACGAAGGCAGTTCCTCATCCCAACCTTCAACACCGTCCACACCAATGGTCAACCAGAACAATCCTGCCAGACCCTGGCTCGACCAAGATGCAGTAGCCATACTCGGGCCTCAGCATCCCTTACCCAAACATCCGAAGAAGTGGCTCCCCAAGTTTGACCCTGACTCTAAACAGATCGTCGAAGATCACATTAAAAAGTTTATGTTAGCCATTAGACTCCGTAATGTCGAGCACGAAGACGTAGTCTGTAGGTTGTTCCCCTATACTTTCGAGGGCAATGCCTCTACCTGGTACTTTGCCCAGCAGCCCCATACCATCGTGTCGTGGGAGAAGTTTGAATCCTGCTTTCTTGAGAAGTTTGGAGATGATAAGTCCCGATAAGTTCTAGTCATAGAGCTTTCTAGTTTAAGAATGAATCCCAAAGAGAAAATCAAAGACTTTAACCAAATATTATTAACACTAAAGAACCGAATCCCTATGGATTTGATGCTTGTTGAGAATCTTATCACAACATACTATATGAAAGCCTTACATCAAAGTATAGCCATTTGGGTAAAGTGATCTAAGAAAGCCACGTTGTTAGAGGCCTTCGAAGAGGCCAGTCAGATTGAAAAAGAAATCCTTAGCTTAAAATACACTACTAGCAATGAAATAGAGACTAGTTCATCTTCCAAAAAGAAAATCGAAATCGTCCCTAGGCCTGCTCAAAATAAAACACAATCTGAAAGCTCAGATTTAGAGAACCTAACAAAAGTCGTTCAAAAACTGTCAAATCAAGTTATAGATTTGTAAAGGATGACCGAAGAATCTTCTTCGAGCAAAGGGCCTTACAAACCCCCGTTTAGGAAGCCTTTTCCCACCAACGGACCTAACTCAAATACCGAGGGCCTAAATCTAGAAATCCTGCAATTCGCCATTCAAACAATTCTAGAAGCCCAGGATAACTTGATGCCCCCTGAGATCCCTGAGGAAGTAGTTGAACAAGAGACAGTTGAAGAAGAAGAATCTTCTCCGAACATTTTTGGACACTTCTCGGATAGCATTTTTCAAGCTAATTTCGAGACAGTACATCCCTACAATACTAGGAGTAAGACAACAAACAAACCTTCTTCTGAAAAAACTACGACTTTGCCCCCAAAACAGTCTAAACCAGCTGAGATTAAATAGAGTCATGTAAACCCAAACTTAGATTATGATTTAGTTGAAGATCTAAAAAAGTTAAGGGATAACATTTCTGTTTATGAATTATTAAAATTTCTGTTTTTGCTACAAAAAATGTTATAGAATATCGCAGAGAATAGAAAAATGGTAATCCAAGCAGTAACAAAGTTGTTCAGAACAATCCAAAAGTTTCTCAGAAGGCTTCCGCTAAGAACAATTTTGATCCTCACGAGAAGGGAGGCCTTCCTGTAAATAATGTAACAAATGTAGATAAATTAGCTTTAGAGGCTGGGAGTAAAAAGCCACAAGATTCCACCATTAGTACTCGCATAAATGTACCTCCATTTTTGTTAACTTTCAAAATCTTTAATAGGAACGTGCACAATTGCATGGTAGACTCAGGAGCGTCATCCAATGTAATGCCATGGTCTATGTGTTAGAAGATTAATGCTGAATTTGAACCATCCACCTTAAAGATCATCCAACTTGATCGAACTAGTGTTAAAGTTATAGGCAAATTAAGGAATGTGCTTATAAAATTATCGTCTAACCCCAAAGTTCATCATGTGATTGATATTATTGTTGTGGATATTCCAGAATTTTATGGTTTGTTTTTAAGCAGAGACTGGTCAGAGCATCTACACGGCTATTTCGCGACAGATTGGTCTCACCTGTGGCTGCCCGAGAACGGCAAGCCCAACAAAATCAAGGTAAATTGTGAACGTTACTTAAAGTTCACAGTGAAAGATTTAAACGATCCCAATGAACCATTTACACCTTCTGCCGTTTCACCCAAAATACAAGGGATGGATACCTTTTTCGACAATTTCATGGCCGAGACTTCCACTATCATTAATCCGGAACAACAGTCCAAGATTGTAGCATATATGCAGCCAACAGTTTCTATACAATGGTCTCATGCACCCGATAAAAATCAAATATGGTCTCTTCACTTTGACGGGTCAAAGTCCAAGGAAGGAGCTGGTTCGGGCTACGTTAGTATTGATCCAGTAGGTAACAAAACCCTGATTGCATGTAGGTTAGAATTTGAATGTACTAACAACACAAAAGAATATGAGGCTTTATTGCAAGGCCTCAAAAAAGCATTAGATATGAACATTCATAATTTGACTGTCTTTGGCGACTCGGAAATCGTGGTTAGACAGGTGAGAGATTCTATCCACTGTTCATCCCCACATCTCAAAAGCTACCAATCTGAGGTATGGAATTTAATGAATAAGTTTTCCGCTTTCAATATAAATTCTATTCCTAGATTGAATAATTCAGAAGCCGATTTATTAGCTAATGTAGCTTCGAAACTCTTTCCTGCAGAAGGCTTGTCCCCGAATGCATTCTCCGTCGAATTGTTGTTCAGGCCATCCGTTCCCGACAACATTACAAATTGGAGAGTCTTCGACGATGATCAAAAAATTATTAGTTTCCTGCATATGGAAGAAACTTTCCAAGGCACGGTGATCGACGAATGCACTCATGACGACAATCTGCACGATTTCATGGTAATACCAGATCCTAGATCTCCTGAATCTTCATCGGACATGGTAAATTCTATCCTTAAATCTGTAGTTAGATTAGAAAAATTTTATGATCTCCAAGACAAATTCAAAAAATCGGTCAACTGTAAAACAAATAGTTCCTCGTTATCGTATGAAAAAGTAAACTTGGGAACTAATGATAATCCACAGTGCATTAATTTAGGGGTGGGTTGTTCTGAACAAGAGAAATCCGCATTTACTAAATTGTTTAAGGAGTTCAAAGATGTTTTTGCATAGACGTATGATGACCTAAAAACCTTTGACCCTAACATCATACAACACGTCATTCCTATGAAACCCCAAACCTTACCGTTTCAACAAAAGTTAAGAAAAATGCACCCTAAGCTCGAACTGACCATCAAAAAAGAATTAAATAAACTCCTGAATGCTAAGATAATTTTCCTAGTTAGGCACACGCAATGGGTTTCTAACCTTGTCCCTGTCCAGAAGAAGAGTGGTGAAATCCGACTATGCGTCGATTTTCGAAACCTTAATCGAGCATCTGATAAAGACAACTACCCTGTCCCACCCATGGAACAGATCCTTCAACAAGTATCTGGTTCTGAAATATTATCCTTATTGGATGGTTTTTCAGGGTACAACCAAGTCCTAATGTCTCCTCCAGACCAACTTAAAACTACCTTCCGTACACCATGGGGCACCTATGCTTATAGGAAAATGCCCTTTGGACTCATTAATGCTTGTGCCACTTTCCAAAGAGCGATGGACATCACTTTCTGAGGATTAATCAATCAATCCATCGTAGTTTACTTAGATTATGTTACTTTGTTCTTGAAAAACAAAATTGATCATCTAGCTCATTTGAGAGCCATTCTACAGCGATGTCGTAAGTACGACATTTCCTTGAATCCTAAAAAATCTATCTTCGCAGTAGAACAAGGTAAGCTCTTAGGATTTATTGTGTCAAGCAAATGGATGATTATCAACCCTAAAAGGACTCAATTCATATTGAAACTCCCCCCTCCCTCATCCAAAAAGTCTATGCAGTATTTCTTAGGCCAGATAAACATTGTCAGGAGATTCGTCCCTAGTTTCTCCGAAATGGTGAGACCTTTACAAAATTTAATTAAGAAAGATGCACAATATCATTGGGGACCCTTATAAAACCAAGATTTTAATTAAATAAAAAAGGCCATAATAGACACTCCTTCTCTCATGAGCCCCGAATTTTCGCAAGACTTCACGCTTTACACATTTTCTTCTGACCGCTCTTATGCTGCTGTCCTAACGCAAAAGAACGTCGAAAACAATGAAGTCCCAATTGCCTTTATGAGCTCTGCTTTCAAAGGCGCAAAACTTAATTACCCAGCGGTAGATCAACAAGCCTATGCTGTTTTTAAAGCAGTGAAGCACTTTCAATCTTATCTTTTGAAATCTAGGATGAAAATTATTGTCGCTTACCGAACCGTCAGAAATCTGTTAGTGCAGAAAGAACTAGGCGAAAAGAGGGTGAACTGAGTCACCTCCTTACAAGAGTATGACATAGAAATCACCCCATCACAAATAGTGAGAGGCCAAGGGCTATGAAATTTAGTTGCTGACTCAGCAGCAGGAAAACAAGAAGAAAACGATATGTCAAACCCATGACAGCACAATCAAAATTCAATCTGCTGTGCACAAAACTCTGTCAGTCCTTGGTATGACGATATAAAATTCTGTCTTGAACATGGGTCAGCCCCCCATCACCTGGATCCCACTAAAAGAAGAGTGTTAAGGTTAAAATATTCCTCCTTTCAGTTGATTAATGGTATTCTGTTTTGTCAAAATTTTGATGGAGTACTAATGCGCTGTCTTGAGAAAGATGAAGCAGAAAAGGTCTTACTAGAATTGCACGCAGGAGAAGCTGGTGGGCATTTTGGTGGGGATACCACTGCCCATAAAGTTTTAAGAGCATGTTATTACTGGCCTACACTTTTTAGAGATGCTCATGCCTTGTGTCACAAGTGTATTATTTGTCAAAAAGCATCTGGGCGGATACAGAAACCAACCTTTCCTTTGCAGAGCCTGTTTCAGTAGACTCCCCTTTTCAGCAGTGGGGTCTTGATATTATAGGACCAATCAATCCACCATCCTCACAGCAGCATAAGTTTATCATAACAACCATATATTACTTCACCAGGTGGTCTGAAGCTGCCCCCTTAAGAGCTGTAAATACCAGTCAGGTAATTTCCTTTTTAAATTCGAATATTATTACTCGTTTTGGTATCCTTGACTGTTTAGTATTCGATAACACTTCTTATTTTTTGTCTCTTGAGATGAGTGAGTTTTCTCTAGAAAAATGAACTAAATTGAAATATTCTTCCAGTTATTATCCTCAAGGCAATGGATTGGAATAATCAGCAAATAAGAATTTGATTAAAATCATCAAGAGAACTGTATCTGAAAATCACAAAAATTGGCATAATGCACTGTTAAACGCAATTTGGGCGGATAGAGTAACACCAAAAATTGTTGTGCGTAACTCTCCCTTCTTTCTCATCTATGGCAGAGAAGCAATTTTGCCACCACATATTCTTCTTCCCTCACTACAACTATCACATAAAATACAAGAAGAATACTGCCCCCCTTTGGAGAATCGAATTAACGCTTTATTAAAACTAGAAGAGGTAAGGTCTCAAGCAAAACGTAAGTTAGATCAGCATCAACTTGTGGTCAAAATATGGTTTGATTCCAACTCTGCCTTGGATAGGAACTTTGAAGTAGGTGACCTTGTCTTGAAATGGGACAAACCACATGAGGGAAAGGGAGAGCATTCGAAGTTTCAGAACTTATGGCTAGGACCGTTTTTAATTGCTAAGAAATTAGGTCCCAGCTCTTTCCGATTACAGAATCTAGAGGGATAGCCAGAGACCTATCTGGTGAATGGCCAAGCTCTAAAGAGGTATTTCGCTTGATGACAACCCTGTGTACACTTTGTAAATATTTTTCCTTTGTTTGTTTTTCATTTTCTTTTACTATTTTGGTTTCAATTTTTCCCTTACACTTATCAGTTTTTACTTTTGAAATACACATAACTGCATTATGAACTGTTCAGACAAAGAAAACAGAATTTTTTTTCTCTGAAATGACTGCTGAAAAGTTGTCTAAACATCAATTGTGATATGCTTCTGAAATTTACAGCCATGTTAAGGAAAGCCTGTTGTTTGAAAGAAGTTTATTGATTTCAATCTGTAAGTGAAGCCTGTCATGATCATCCATTTTCTTCTTATGCTGTCCCTGTTCCTTAAGAGAACAACTCAGAAGATGTCTCCCTGCCTTCGAAGGTCAATTTTGTAAAACAAACCATCTCTGAATATTAATGAAGGACAGTTAAAAAATTCTCTCAAGGTCTGTAAAAATATGTCCAAAATATCATAATTTTCAGCGTCACCACGCTCAATTATATATCTTGAAAAAACCAAATAAATCATTAAAGAGCTGTGGGAAGTGCTTGTAAACCCGCCGGGATACTGAACAGGTCTGCTGACAGTGGGTAAATGCATGCATGATGCCAAGATAACTTCGCCGGGGTACTGAACAGGCCCACTGGCAGCGAAGCAATGTTGGGTATATGAAAATTCACAAATATGGAATCTCTTGACCTTAAAATGTCCTTTATTCTGATATGGAACTTCCTGGCAGGATACGGATATTAGAGTGGGTTAAATGGAAACCCTGTCGAGGCTATGGACACCTGCTGGCAGTAGTGGCTCTGACAATAGTATTGGAGATTTTATCTTTAATATCATGACTCGCTTTTATTAAGACTGTTATCAGTTTTCATCTTTTAAGTACAGCTGGAATCTTTATGATTGATGATGATGTTTAAACAATTTTCTGGTTATTTTTGAGTTAGAATGATTCTCATTATTCTAATCTGGATTTGTTTGTTTGGTAGAGATACCGCTTCTACCAGTGTGTCGCCATTGTTGGCAGCCATTGCCATTTCTATCTTTTCCTTATAAGATGCCTACACAAAAGTTTTGAACCCTCAATACTCGTCGCAATTCTTTAAATAAAACGACACTATTATCTTTCACTTTCGCACACCTGCCTTTCGTTTTCATTTTCACGATTGCAAACGTGAAACTTTGAGTTGGAAGTCATGTTGATGGCATTAGAATGATGTTTTGAATTCTTATCAATCCTTTTGTTCATGTGGTCATAATATTTTTTACCTCCAACTCACTAATGGTCATACATTTATCAAAACACCAAACCTTTATTCACTTTGCATTTTTGTTAATATTTTTTCGATTTATAAGTTAGTGATGCAATGATTTTTTGGTGTCTTTGATTAAATCCTTGGTGCAATGGTTTCATAGAACACATTAATTTTGTGATTAAATCCTTGGTGCAATGTTCGATATAGTGGTTTCTTTCAAATCATACAAATGCTATTGTTGATTTAACATTCGGACCGATTTTGGTTATGAACACCATGGTTTTCAAATGGTTATTTGATGTTTTATTGGGTTAAAATCTTTTTGGGTTATGCATTGTTATGATAGGCGCCGTTCATTGTACAACCAACATGATAGTTTTGCATGGTTTCAATTTACTCCACCACCCTCACACGCATAAGCATTAACATTTGCCTTGCACTTCGGGTTGCCTCTGCTTGTTTTGGGAAAACCTGTGGGAAGTTGGTCCTGTGTCTACCTTGTCAAACCCCCTCACCGATTATCCTGTTGACTGTGTGCTATCTACTATGGCTCCTGTAGTGCGCATAGAACCCAACAATGTCCAAATGTTGCTGTTATTTGATAATGCTCGAGAGGACCTGGAGAGGAATGATTTGTTAGTTTTCATTGAAAAATTTGAGGGTTTCAACCTCACAGTCACTCAAAAATTTTCCCTCACATTCGATGGATGCAGGGCCAAAGTTGGGGACATCCAACTCGAATTGAACGAGAAATTCCTCATCTCAGCCACTGGTTTGCCAGCTAAGGGGCATAAATGGTTTAAGAATTCGAAGGTGGATGAAGTGCCATGGCCGCTCCTGGTTACCTCAAGAAAAATCAGTAGTTGTGACAAAGGTATGCCAGTCACAGCTCTTAAGTATAGGTGGCATGATTTGTTGGCCATTATTAAGCAATTAGTTACATGCGAAGGCTGCTTATGAGTTTCATAGATTTTCCTTTGAATATGCCACATTTCCTTCTTCGCAGTTTGTATAAAATGGCTAAACGATTTAAGAGGGAGAAGGCCGACTCCAGCCTCTTCCACCACTGTTTAATTAAAATTGTTATAGTCCATCATTTGAGGTTGAGTGGAGACTGTTGGGAAGCTTTCTTGTTGAGGAATGGCTTTGCCAGTCCTGAATTTGGTCAAGTGGACAAAAATGTGGTCACCAAAACCCTTGTCGGGCCTGTTGTGCCCCCTCCTACCCTCTTACCCGCTGTTGAACCCTTGACCTACCCGAACGATGACCTACCCGACACCCTGCTTGACTCATGCCTAAAAAACAGTGTTAAGCATATCAAGAGGTTTGCAAAGAAAAAGGGTAAGGGTAATACCGATGTCAATAGCAAGGGTAAGAAGGCTGCGGGCTGGGTATCTAGATGTGCTCGCAATAAACCCAAACAAAACACGGATCAGAAACCAATTGTTTTGAGTGAAGATTCAGATTCTGAAATCGAGCAATTTCTGACCGAGGAGTATCCATACTCACACGGCCTCTGTTCAATCAAGCCCTATGACTACGTGTCGAACCTCCTGCCGTGCCTAAGAGATGACCCCAACTTCCTTGGGATCAAGCTCGACAGTGGAACTGCTGGTAAATTGGGAGATTCTCCACCTGTAATGACACGACCTGATCAACCACAGTGCAATGAATGCAACTCATGGCTCGAACGATACTATACAGATGTCCCTATGCTGCAATCCCGAATCAAGTCCTTGGAGGACCGAGTAAATATATTGACCAAGGAAAATGATAGACTGCAAGCTAATGCTAAGAGGCAAAAGACCATGGCATCTGTCGTTTTCAAAAATGTAGAGGCAGCCACTGCCATTGTTAATTCGAAAATAGCTTGAACAGATCGTATCCCTGAAACCAAGGTATGATATTTCAAAAGAGATTTTAAAATGATTTTGTTGGCTTTGAATTATTATAAATGATTTGTTTGATAAATTGAATACATTTCCGTTTTGATTGAATTGATTCAATGTAATTCTGTTTGCAAATAATAACTAGCTACAGAATCGTGAGATTTTGTAGCTAGTCATAAAATTTGAATTTCTATTGATTTTACAATTAAATACTATCTAAAATCATTGATTTTTGTGCATCTACAGGTACACACGAATTTCAATGGGAATTGGATCAATACTGGCATTTAGAACATGCTTTTTGTTACACAGTTTTGGGATTAGGTTGTTAGTCTTAGATAGAAATAAGAATCTGGGAGATTGTTCCCATATTTTTTGCAAACAGTTTTTGATAATTTCCACAAAGAATGCTTTATCCTGTGGCCTTTATATACTTATTATTTTTTGTAAACAAACCATCACTGTTGGGAGAACATAGACTATGGAATGATGATTATACAGACTCGAATGAAAGTGGATTTTTTGTACGGATTTAGCTTCAATTTATCTTACTTTTGTTCAAGTTTTTGTGCATTTCAATTTGTAATCAAATTATTGACTACTTTAGATATCAAGATTTGTTACAGGTTGATGCGATATGATTTAAGTATTGTCAATATTTGATGTATCTCATTTTACTTACAACAATTACCCTGTTTTGATTTAATGAATAGAAGGTTAATCTTCTTTGTTAAATGAGTAGTTATGTACAAATCTTCGCAGTGGGATTTATCTTAATGTGATGATCTGTAAACTATAAAATTGCTGTTGCTATATCTCTTGTTTTTTCTGTCATTCGTATTCAAGAGTGTCGCTGCTTCCTGTTTACGAGAAGCTTTATGAAAAATTTGGTGCGGGTTTCCCCCATCAAAGAGCTAAACCGAGTACTGTGCACAGGACAAATAGGAAACATTACTTCAGGTCAGTTTGTTATTTGCAATTTAATAGTCAATTAATTTGAGCATTCCCTATAGTTTAGATAGATATATAGTACAGATTATTACTTTTATTACTTAGTTATATAGCCTTTGTTTTATTTCTATTTCATAGAAGTTATAAAAATCCAAAAAAGCTAGCTTTACTGTCATAAGACAATTCACAGATGATTTTGTAGATTTCGATCAAAATTTGTATTTTTTAAATACTGTATATATAATTGAAATTTAATTGTATTGATAACTGAACATTTAATAAGTATAATTATTGTTTTATAATATTAGCTAGTAAACTGTATATATATTTTAGATTTGTACATAGTTTGTAGTAGTTGTTTTTCACTTAGATTAGTTTCTTTAGCTTAGTTTTTTCACTTTCCTAGGACTTAGATTGGCCAACGGAGCCGCTAAACCCGTCGGAGTGGATTAATCCAAATGGCTTGGGTTATTTAGACAACCCCGGACCAGATCCACCCCTCCATTTGACGAGCGATCAATTTCACTCGTCAACAAATGGCGCTAGAAGGAGGGCCTGAAAATCATGAATGGCCCGAGGCGGTCGTAAGACTCCTCCACCACCCAACCACTCACCTATAGTGACAAGAAGTCATTCAAACAACAACATCGTCCCTCAAACAACAACCACATTAAACGACGATCTACGGATCACAGTTGAACCAGTAACCCCAAATTCTACAGGTAGTGACGTACAAGAGATTGTCCGCCAATATCTCATAAGAACACATAGTGCCTTCGCCCTTTTGAGGCAACCAAATCGACCTTTTGACCAACCATTATATTTCTATGATATCAGAGAACAAATTGGAGGCACTAACCTCACTTTAAACCCTACAGATCCAATCCTCACTACTGCAGCAGGAGGATCCGGTATACCACCCTCACCACCTCCATCATCCCCTTCTTCTTCTGGAGAAGACTCTTCTGACGAAGGGAGTTCCTCATCCCAGCCTTCAACACCGCCCACACCAATGGCCAACGAGAACAATCCTGCCAGACCCTGGCTCGACCAAGATGCAGTAGCCGTACCTGGGCCTCAACATCCCTTACCCAAACATCCGGAGAAGTGGCTCCCCAAGTTTGACCCTGACTCTAAACAGATCGCCGAAGATCACATTAAAAAGTTTATGTTAGCCATTAGACTCCATAATGTCAAGCACGAAGACGTAGTCTGTAGGTTGTTCCCCTATACTTTCGAGGGCAATGCCTCTACCTGGTACTTTGCCCAACAACCCCATACCATCGTGTTGTGGGAGAAGTTTGAATCCTGCTTTCTTGAGAAGTTTGGAGACGATAAGTCCCCAAAAGTTCTAGTCATGGAGATTTCTAGTTTAAGAATGAATCCCAAAGAGAAAATCAAAGACTTTAACCAAAGATTCTTAACACTAAAGAACTAAATCCCTACGGATTTGATACCCACTGAGAATCTTATCATAGAATACTATATGAAAGCCTTACATCAAAGTATAGCCATTTGGGTAAAGCGATCTAAGAAAGCCACATTGATAGAGGCCTTTGAAGAGGCCAGTCAGATTGAAAAAGATATCCTTAGCTTAAAATACACTACTAGCAATGAAATAGAGACTAGTTCATCTTCCAAAAAGAAAATCGAAATCCTCCCTAGGCCTGCTCAAAATAAAACGCAACCTGAAAGCTCAGATTTAGAGAACCTAACAAAAGTCATTCAAAAACTGTCAAATCAAGTTATAGATTTGAAAAGGATGACCAAAGAAGCTTCTTCAAGCAAAGAGCCTTACAAACCCCCGTTTAGGAAGCCTTTTCCCACCAACCGACCTAATTCAAATATCGAGGGCCTAAATCTAGAAAGCCTGCAATTCGCCATTCAAACAATTCTAGAAGCCCAGGATAACTTGATGCCCCCTGAGATCCCTGAGGAAGTAGTTGAACAAGAGACAGTTGAAGAAGAAGAATCTTCTTCGAACATTTTTGGACACTTCTCGGATAGCATTTTTCAAGCTAATTTCGAGACAGGACATCCCTACAATGCTAGGAGTAAGACAACAAACAAACCTTCTTCTGAAAACACTACGACTTTGCCCCCAAAACAGTCTAAACTAGTTGAGACTAAACAGAGTCATGTAAACCCAAACTTAGATTATGATTTAGTTGAAGATCTAAAAAAGTTAAGGGCTAACATTTCTGTTTATGAATTATTAAAATTTCCGTTTTTGCTACAAAAATGTTACAGAATATCGCAGAGAATAGCAAAAACGGCAATCCAAGTAGTAACAAAGTTGTTTAGAAAAATCCAAAAGTTTCTCAGAAGGCTTCCGCTAAGAACAATTCTGATCCTCATGAGAAGGGAGGCCTTCCTGTAAATAATGTAACAAATGTAGATAAATTATCTTTGGAGTCTGCGAGTAAAAAGCCACAAGCTTCCACCATTAGTACTCATAGAAATGTACCTCCATTTTTGTTAACTTTCAAAATCTTTAATAGGAACATGCACAATTGCATGGTAGGCTCAGGAGCGTCATGCAATGTAATGCCATGGTCTGTGTGTTAGAAGATTAATGCTGAAGTTGAAACATCCACCTTAAAGATCATCCAACTTGATCGAACTAGTGTTAAAGTTATAGGCGAATTAAGGAATGTGCTTATAAGATTATCGTCTAACACCAAAGTTCATCAAGTGATTGATATTATTGTTGTGGATATTCCAGAAGTTTATGGTTTGTTTTTAAGCAGAGACTGGTCAGAGCAGCTACATGACTATTTCGCGACAGATTGGTCTCACCTGTGGCTGCCCGAGAACGGAAAGCCCAACAAAATCAAGGTAAATCGTGAACGTTACCTAAAGTTCACAGTGACACATTTAAATGATCCCAATGAACCATTTACACTTTCTACCGATCCCCCTGAAATACAAGGGATGGATACCTTTTTCGACAATTTCATGGCCGAGACTTCCACTATCATTAATCTAGAACAACAGTCCGAGATTGTAGCATATATGCAGCCAACAGTTTCTACACAATGGTCTCATGCACCCGATAAAAATCAAATATGGTCTCTTTACTTTGACGGGTCAAAGTCTAAGGAAGGAGCTGGTGCGGGCTGCGTTATTATTGATCCAGCAGGTAAAAAAACCCTGATTGCATGCAGGTTAGAATTTGAATGTACTAACAACACAACAGAATATGAGGATTTATTGCAAGGCCTCAGAAAAGCATTAGATATGAACATTCAAAATTTGACTGTCTTTGGCGACTCGAAAATTGTGGTTAGTTAGGTGAGAGATTCTATCCATTGTTTATCCCCGCATCTCAAAAGCTACCAATCTGAGGTATGGAATTTAATGAATAAGTTTTCTTCTTTCAATATAAATTCTATTCCTAGATTGAATAATTCGAAAGCCGATTTATTAGCTAATGTAGCTTCGAAACTCTTTCCTTCAGAAGGCTTGTCCCCGAATGCATTCTCCGTCGAACTGTTGTTCAGGCCATCTGTTCCTGACAACATTACGAATTGGAGAGTCTTCGACGACGATCAACAAATTATTAGTTTCCTGCATATGGAAGAAACTTTCCAAGGTGTGGTGGTCGACAAATGCACTCATGACGACAATCTGTGCGATTTCACGGTAATACCAGATCCGAGATCTCCTGAATCTTCATCGGACATGGTAAATTCTATCCCTAAATCTGTAGTTAGATTAGAAAAATTTTATGATCTCCAAGACAAATTCAAAAAATCGGTCAACTGTAAAACAAATAGTTCCTCGTTATCGTATGAAAAAGTAAACTTGGGAACTAATGATAATCCACAGTGCATTAATTTAGGGGTGGGGTGTTCTAGACAAGAGAAAGCCGCGTTTACTAAATTGTTTAAGGAGTTAAAAGATGTTTTTTCATGGACGTATGATGACCTAAAAACCTTTGACCCTAACATCATACAACACATCATTCCTATGAAACCCCAAACCTTACCGTTTCAACAAAAGTTAAGAAAAATGCACCCTAAGCTCGAACCGACCATCAAAAAAGAATTAAATAAACTCCTGAATGCTAAGATAATTTTCCCAGTTAGGCACACGCAATGGGTTTCTAACCTTGTCCCTGTCCAGAAGAAGAGTGGTGAAATCCGACTATGCGTTGATTTACAGATTTTTACATCCGAACTTAGACTATATTGCCCTCTAAGATTCATATCAATCCCCCCCCCCCTTAGAAAATGATGGTCCCCATCATTTAACCCATACTAAAAAGAGAAATCCCATTATCACACTGCCAATGGCCAACAAAGAGAAGAGTTTTGAGTGATTAACCCATAACCATGGGTTTGTGGTTGAACCATAACCTAGTTGACAATGGAATTGTACATGGGTATAAAATAAAGAAATTTTAATAAAATCCCCAAAATTAGAAAAATAATATGGAAAAATTGTGACTTTGGGGGCTGTGAACATCCTTCTGCAAATTTATTCATAACTTCTACTACAAGTGATAAAATCCAATTTCTTCAAAGACCCATTTGAGCTACTGAAGATATATTTCCATTGGTATATGGATTTTTTTCTAAGGTTTCCCATGGAGTGATAAAAATATTGTTGAATTTCTAGGTACACACGACCGTCTTCGAAAAAATACATGCATATCTTCAATGAGCGATATCTCTCAAATCAGGAAAGGAAATTTTTTTCCACGAAGTACCCATTTGAGCTGATGGATTTTTTTTTTGATGAGCTATGGAATTTATTATGAGGTGGCCCAAGAAGTGAGAAAAATCTTGTTGAATTTCCAAGTACCTGCGATTGTCTCGGAACAAAGACATGAATCTCTTCAATGAGTGGGATATCTCAAACCAGGAAACGAAATAAAATTCCATGAAATA